>CM050170.1:155523068-155740568 GCA_027410445.1 Discoglossus pictus | reverse complement strand
CCCCCTCTTGCCGTGGTTTATCTCCCCAAACCAGCCCCAGTTAATGTATTCAAAGGAACATTGCTTAGGTCTGATATTATTAGGGGAGGGGGCTTTGGTGTAATAGGAATTGCATTATGAATTTTGAATCCATCAGAGTTAACCCCTTCATGGACAGAATGGACTAGACAATTACAGAAGTTAGAAACGCACCTTACTAATGAAAAACCTAAAATGAGATATTGTAGGAAACTTTTGCATATGTTAATGGCTTTACAAAAAAAAACTTGTGTTATTTACGAGGTGTCTTCTTTGTAAATATCTGGGTTTAGTATGAATGCCGAAAATGCCCACTTATGATTTAAAAAAAGAAAAAAAGGTTAAATTGTGATCTTGTTTACAATATTATGTGCGTTAATTTGACATCTTTTTTCAAGTGGTGTCTTAAGAGTTGGTTCTAAAAATGAATGTCAAAAATGTCCATTCATATTAAAACAATTGTTTATGTAACTCCCCACCCATTGGTTTTAACATTAAATTATAAATTAGTAACAAACTGTTTGGCAGCTATATATATATATAGTATGTATGTATAACCCCTGTTTATGAGTCCTGTATAAATCTGGTTTATTCCTGCAGGATGTCACTATCTGCTTTGGTCACTTTAAAAATTCCTAAATATCTTTCAGTGTGAAACCAGAATATTAACGTTTGCTTTTTCCAAGGAAAAAAAAAAATTTCAACAAGTTTCTAAAATTTTGCACAAAGAGCCTATTTAGAGGCTTAAATATACACCCCGGCTTGTGGCCCTGCAGGGAGCTTCCCCTGGAACTGGCTGCTGGCGTCTGTAGAAATGCTAAAAAGAGGAGGAGGTGCAGTTATAAGAAATTACACTGTAATACAAGACGGATATAGGTGGGTAGATGCAAAATAACGATAATTGGGCAAACACTATTTCAATCACAATACTGATTAGATATTCAAATTCTGTCTTGGCGTGAAAAAAAAAATACACAGGGTACAGACGAGACCAGGCAGGGGGCGTCAGAAATCACATATAGAAGATATATCTGAGACTAATGCACAAGGACAGAGAGAGAGAGATCTATTAATAATATGTTTCTTATTTATATGCATTTACATTTGTTGGTTAATTTAAAAACAGACATAACTAGAAACATTAAAATGATATGGAAGGCTCCTGGGTATTACTAGGTATATTCAAGACAAGGCCCTCCATCCTTCGCAATGTGTTAATATCGCTAGTGTTTTTGCCTTGCTTGTAACCCATGTATAGCGCTACGGAATATGTTGGCGCATTGCAAATAAACCATAATAAGTGCTTATAAGTTTTGTTTTACTGCGTAAATTCAAACAAACCATCCCTTTATGGATTTGCCCACTGCAGCGTATGCTGTACTTGCTGTGCTGTCTCTTACTAACCAACTGGTGACCATCTTTCTGCAACATGCAGCTGAGATGTAGTCCCTGATAGGCTATGACACCACACTGCACATTCAGCCCAACAAAGTCTGTGTCTTCATGAGCTGCAGAGGGCAGACTTTTGCATGTACTAATTGTTTGTTTGCCTTTAGGCAGTAAAAATAGAGCTTATAAGCATTTCCTAATAAAATAAAGTTCACAAAGGGATACACAGTGAAATCCAGAAAACTTCCATATCCCTCTTAATAGAATGAAATAAATTCACAAATCATGAAAAAATAAGGAAATGTTTGGTAATGTTCTAGAAAACCCAAATCTATATTAAATCCTGTATATATGGAGCAATATTTCTGAGTAACTTAATAAATATGCGTTTAAATGTGTTCTCCATCCAGTCTACTGATTGTCTATACAAAGGTTTTATAAGTTGAGAAATAAAATGGAAGCCAGACCAGCGCAGTCAGAGATTTAAAGGAATATGCAAGTGAGCTGGGTTATTAATGCATCTGATAGAGGAGAATTGGTAGTGTATGAAAAATAATTGTTTGCATGAAAAAATACCAAAATAAACATTTAAACAGTTACCCTAAAGTTTGCTTAATTTCTTGCATTTGCAAATGTTTTTCTATCGGTGTTGACACTGAAAATCCCAGCTGAAATTAGCATAACTAATACATTGTATCTTTTTGGCCTGGGGATTGAGCTGCAGCTTTCCTTTAGATTTCTGTAATACCCAGAACAAGGTCTGTGCCCCTTCATTCACTGATTGCTTTACGTACATCCCAGGTGATACTTCCCCCAGCCTCAGTGATTTGTCCCTGTAAACCCCCCCCAGCACCAGCCATTTTTACCCCATCACCTCCCCCCACCTCCAGTGAATTGCCCCTGTGATCTCTCCCAGCCCCAGTAAATTGCATGCACTCACTCACTCAGAGACCCATGCACACAGACCAGAAACACAGTCTCTGTTCCTTTACAGCATTGCAGGACCATAAGTCTAGCATAAATGGTCATTCGCCTAAAAGACAAGTTAGAATAGGAAGTAGCTGAAATGTCTGGTTTCAGTACAATCATAATTTGTTTGAATTTATCAAGGAGAGGGTGTATGTCTAAAGTGTAAACCGCTCAAGCATTTTTACTTGAATATCGATTTTATGGTCCTTTTAAGGACCCCGTGTAATAGTCATCTATGCTGGCTTGAAACAGCATTGCTGATTGGCTGCATATCTGAGCATGCTCACATGGACTGGGTACACTTTCACCAAAAACATACCCTGAGAAGTATAATCCTCAATCCTGAGGGTGCAAACATAAACTGCAACAGTTTTTTTTTGTTGTTTTTTTAATACAAAAATGGTTTGCATTTTTTCATGCAAACATTTTTGCTAGGTAGGTTATGATGCTCCTCTACAGGATGCATTCATAACCCACCTCACTTTTTAATATGCCTTTAAAGGATTTAAATCTGGGTGACTTTTGCGTGACTTTGACATGTCAACTGTCTAAAAGTGACTTTTCTTTTGCAACCTTTACATTGTTTTACCGTAAGTGATATGTACGTGAAGCTGCCGATCAGGGCAAGAGGATATTCTGAAAACATGATAATAGATCCAATATGTTAAACCACATTTGAAATTTAGCAATCTAGATCCCGATTCAATTGAGCAATCGTAAGTTACTGGAGCCCGTAAGTGAGGTCGTAAGTTAATCTGCTATTCAACTGGCGGCTTTTTTTTTTGCGGGCTCCGAATGGTTTACGGGTTACAGCCTTGAAAACTTTGCGGTTGTTCTACCCGGAACTTAAGCCTCCCGAAGATTTTAAACTTTCCCTTCCGCAAGAGTTACAGTCGATTTTAAAATCGCTATTCAAATGCAACAATTCCCCAAGCCCGCAAATGGTTTCACACTCATAAATGGCAAATGTAGGAGAAAATCTGGACCTATCCTCTTATGATAGTGCAGCACAGGCAGAATGCAATGCGGTCTCCAACCACTAGATGGCGCTACCAATATTTCGCAGAGCTGCCGATATGCGAGAAGTTCTAGCTTATAATGTTAGCCTAACCCTAACAGTTTACCTAAGCCTTGACTCTATGATATGGCACCGGAATATCTGCAGCGCCATTTAGCGGATGCTCACCGCCACTGCTGCTGTCTGTGCTGTCTGCTTGAGCTACCGTAATAGGAGAGGATCGAAAATCCTACGAGTGCTAGAGAGGACCTGCAAAGGGGGTTAAACACCTATACGTAGCACTGTAAATACAAATAAACAATCAATACTGCACTGTAAATTACTGGGAAAGCGATGAAAGACGTTAGAATTAATTGCACAACAGTCTCAAGCTCGCAAATTGGCAATAGAAATCATATTTTTTTTTGTGTCATTTTGCGGTTTTATCAATCTTGGGAATCAATGAGTTAATACATATCAGGCCACCCACATGGACTAGAACAGTATTGGCATTCATTTTTATCATTCTGTATTTTGCTGGTTTGCGAGTCCCATCGCATATCGAACCCCCGAATCTAATTGATTGACATGTAACCTCCATGTTTTACTGAAGTAATAATGACGGTCTCATTTTCTATTGGCTGTTTTGAAATGGGAGATTACAGTCTTGCTTAATTGATCATGTTCCCTCCCTGAACTGCTATGTACGAGTGCTTGGTTTAGCACCCGGAATCTGAGACAAACGGGAGCCTGCAACACGCCCACAGGCATGCAGCCTGTATCCCGCAAGATGCGGGCTTGCAATTGCATCGGGCTCCTAGTTTCCAGCAGATCTGTCTGTCTCTCTCCACAACCAGTTAGGAGTTTTCTTTCTTTCCCTTCCCTTCCCTTCCCTGATGAGCTCTTTAGTGATCCTGCCACCATTGTCTTTAATTTACAGTAGTGCAATACATTATTTAAAAAAACTTCGTGCAGCAAACACCTAGTACATAAGGGAATGGAACAATTCTGTTTTATTGCTAATTCTTTATGTTGAAATGGAGCAATTAGATTTCACAATAATGTATGACTAAACTAATAAGTGAATGATATTCTGTGCCATGTCTGTCAATCAAAGACTGAAACATGGTAAACTTGGCTCTTAACATCCTGAGTTCTAGAAATTTTCTGTGTGTATATATACATCCCACTTTGTGACGGCCTGCAGCCCCCAAAAGTGACCGGCCATAGGCTTTTGCCTAGACAGAAATTAACCACTAATGATAATTTATAATTAATTAGTTGTCTGGGGTGAGCTCTCGCATACAATATTTCTACAGCGGAAATGAATAAAATAAGCTGAGACTCTTAATCTATACGTGTTGTGTATCCTGAGCCAGATCCTCCTTCCTTTTTTTTTTTTTTTTTTTTGCAGTTTTTACCTTATGTAAACCATTCATTGGGCAACGGGCCAAGGGCAGGAAGAAAAAGGCCCCTTTCTGTCTTTAAACGGACAGAAATAGCTTGAAATGACACCATGCACCGCAGCCTCGCTGAGCCAAGATTAACTCACAACCTCAGCTTTAAGTTTGTTTAAAGTGGCAACGGCCCCAGCTCAGTTTAGTTTAATTCATTAACTTTTTACATGAATGAAGCAGTGAGCTGAAAATGAAGATTGTGCTGAAAATGGCCTTTCTCAAATTTTGAAGTTGTAAACATGCAGCAATGTATATATCTATATGTATTGTGTGCGTGGACATTGAAGCTTTCTGGATGCCACTGGCTATATAATATCCCTGTATCTATTTACTGATATGCACTTCGTTTTATTAAGAAGTGCTTATAAGCTCTCTTTTTTTTTTCTCTGCCTAAAATCAAACAAATAGTTCCAAAATGTTTTTTTTTTTTTTTTCACCTCTGCGGCTCATGAAGACAGTGTACCTCTAAATACAGGTGTAGCACTGTCTCATAGTAACCAATCAATGGCAGCATTCTGCAACATGATGCTTGACAGAGGCCATCTTTTAACATAATTTGTATATAGACCATAACACCTTGTTTAATCATTAAATATGATACATGTTGTTGTTTTTTTCCATTAATGCTTAAGTTACTGTTCTATAAACATGTAAGGGTCTCAGATGGGATAATGGTAGAGACAAGGGTAGTTAAGGATTTCAAGCACGTCTGGGATAACCAAAACCAATCCCGAGGACTTATAAAGCCGTGCTTTTCAGGTAGATATAATAGGCAGGTTAGAAGTACATTTTAGTTTGAATGGGTTCTATAGTGTTATGGTGTCCATGCCAGTGTGTGTGTGTTTTTGTTTTATTCTCTTAAATTGTACAATACCAAGAGAAGATGAAGTCATAACATGGTGATGCAATGTATAATTAATACCCCATAGAGATAAAATTATTATTTTTTTTTTTACTAAATCTAAACTCTGTGTGAGCAGTTAAAATATAACTGTGCTGATAAAGGAAGAACTTGCTGTAACTTCACCCCCTCCGCTGATAACTACAAACACACACCCCCATCACCCAATTCTGAGGACTAACAAACAAAATTAATTCCAACACTCATAAAAGGAATAGTTACATATTTGACAAACAAGACTTTTAAATGGACATATAATTTATACTTTCTATCATATGTTTAAAAATACTTTTTTCATAAAAAATAAAGTATGGTATTTATCAAACTAAGAATAAAGTTACAAAAATATTAGGTAGAGAAATCTGGATTAGCAATTCCCTTTAAAGCAACGCAGTTCTATTCTATTTTTTTTCATCCCGACATACTCTTAATCACCCCTACCGCTAAACTTAATTGCTGATGATAAGGCCATTAGTTTGGAGAGTGGACCTTCCACTTGATTTATAAAAAAATTATTCATTTCTATACCAGTATTAAGGCACTTCAACGTTTTTCCACATTTTAATTGTAACTACGTGTAATGCTATTTGTGTATAATAGCTGGGTCCCTTGCTGTGTCACTTTAAGTAAAGATGATCCCATTGCCAACTGATTCATGACTCTCCTCATAGAGTGGGCTTGGTATTTGCCCCCTGGCCCTCTGGGCCGCACCCGAGGGCTGCCCTGTGTCCTCAGTTGCCCTGACATCTGGCTCCTAATCTCACTAGGAATGCAGCTGTGTATATGGCGTCCTGATGCATGGCGTTCACACGGCTCAGGGCTTTACGACCGTTATTGCGCATCCAGTGATCTAAAGAGCAGCTGCTTCCTGTGTTACATCAGCCTATAGAAGCAAAACCTCGAGGCCCGGAGCTAGGGAGGAGATATACATCAGACACCAGATAATATAGCAGTGTGTGGGGTACCAGGGCAATCAGACCTGCACTTATATTTAATGTAAACATATAGTACCAACATTTACACCGCATTGTTTTCAAGAACTAGACTTGATAATAGGAAATATTTTAAAAAGGTAACTCTGGGGTTTCTTTAATCAGCTGGTATATACAGTTATGCTTCATAACAGTGGTGGACAACAGGCCGACCTCAACTGGTTCCCTAAAGAGAGCGAGCATGTCTCTCCAGCAGTACACAGCCCATGTGATCTCTCCACAACTAGCAAATCCACGTCTTGCACGCCAAAACACGCATCCTCATTATCTATACACTCTCTATTATGGTATGATTCATCGCCACACCTCTCCCACAGTTTTTCCAAGGACTTTAGATCTTCAAAGGACTTATTTGTTCTGCAGCATTAGAAGTCAGCACAATAGAAGTCAGGCTATTTCAGGGTGTTACCTCTTCCTGAATGAGCACTGTACCACATGGAACATAATGAATATTAATTAGAATCAGGTGTAGAATCAAGAGGTGGAGAAGTCATTGTAACTACTTCATTTTATTCTAGCAGCTGGTATAGCACGTGATCAGATAGCACCGTAGGTATTTCTGCATTCTGTGGTAAGTACATTAGGTAAAGAGATTAAAAAAAAAAAAAAGGGGGGGGGGGGATGGCAGGGGTATCGCACCACAAAACACTTACCACTACACCACACTCATACATTGTATTAAATATTTACACAGCCTTTAAAAGTAGAACAGCTACAGACTCCAGCCTTATTATTTATGCAGATTCTTGTAGGATGGCTCCTAAGTTTATTCTTGATACAGTTTTAGAAATATGTCTACATCATTTTCCACCCTGTAGCTGATGGTGCACATGGCAACTTTTGAGGTCCTCTAAGTGAAATAGCGTGTTTTACTGCAGTAAGGTTCATGAGAAAATCCTGTAAATCCTAGAAATGGCATCACGAATTCAGACCTAATGGTCAGTGTCATGTGTTGGAGTAGCTGGATCATAGAAAAACTGACATGCAAATACACATGTATGTAAATCTATTGACAAATGACTATTCCGTATTTGTGGGTGGGGGTCATGGACCTATTCCCAGTGCGTCAATCCTGTCATTAGCTGTGAGGATGAGAGCTCCTGTAGGATCTACTAGAAGGAACCATCAGCAACAGGAGGGGGTATTCACATAAGGAAAGTAAACGAGAAAAATTGGGGACAGACAAGGTGCAACAACAATAGAAGATCTCATCTGTTGTCATTGAAACATACATTTGATGGCAGACAAGAACCATGTAGCCCATGTTATTTACTTTTTTAAGGTTTTTCTCAATTAATCCTCTGGATAGCCTTATGTTTATTCCAACGGTGACTGATTTTCTTATATGCTGGAAAACTGTTCCACTTATTACATTTTCTGTAAAGTACAATTTTTACACAATACTCCTAACCTAAATCTCCCAATTTCCAAATTTAAGCCACTGCCTCTGTTTTTATTCTTACTCTATTTCGGAAGAATATTTCCTTCCTTAAACATTAATAAACCCTTTTGATAAATTTGCAGGGCTCTTTCGTATTCCCCTCTTTCTTCTCCCCTCTATCCTATACATATTAATGTCACAGAGTCCCCTTAAATCTGTGCTTAATAATGTCATGGAGTCCTTTTATAAGTTGTGCCGCCTATAAGTTTAGTCTCCTCCTTTGAATGGTCTCTGGATCTTCAAAAGCATATGAATAAATTTAATCTCAGAACTGGATACAATATCTAGGGGGGTCTGACTAGGGGTCTATAGAGTGACATTAGTCCCTCTCTATTTCTAAATCGGGGTCCTATAGGATTACATTAGTACTTCTCTATTTTTCACTGGGAATCTATAGGGTGACATTAGTACCTCTCTATTTCTGACTGGGAGTCTATATAGAGTGACATTAGTCCCTCTCTATTTCTAAATAGGGGTCCTATAGGGTGACATTAGTACCTGTCTATTTCTGAATGTGTTATATAGTGTGACATTAGTACCTCTGTTTTCCTGCTGCTAATTCATCTTCCAATAAAACCAAACATCCTATTTGCTTTTCCTACATTTTGTTGCACTGTTTGTCTACTTTTAAATCATTCAACATAATAACCTGAAAATTGCTTTCTTCTTTTGTTGCCATTTAGTATACAGTTATACCCCGTTTAAAGCTGATTCACTATAGAGCTGTTTTTCCTGCCAGAGCCCATTTCACGCTCTGATTGGATATAACACCATTTTTTTTTCTCCAAAGAAAACAGATTCCAGGATGACACTGAAGCTTCAACATCGATAATTTTAAGTTTATATTTCTTCTAATGTTCAGTTTGTGTTAGTGCTGTTTATTGGAAGTTCATATAAAACCAAAAAAGTTAAAATTTCAATTGAAATTTGTTTTTTTTTCATTGGTTCCCCTATCCCTATCTTCCCCATGTTAAACTGACCCATTTAGAGCTGTTTTGCTTTTTGTTTGAGTAACAAATTTATATAATTTTGTGTCATATTAATATCTAATGTGCTAAATTTCAGTGCTTGACGGAGCCACAACTCCATAAAATGCAACTTCTGGCTCTTATCTTACATGGCATTTCTCTATGAATCGCTCCTCCATAATCTGGCTGATCCATAAATTTGCGCAGTAATTTTGCACAATTTATATTTTATGTTTCCATGTATAGGTGTGTATGTATATATTTGATTTTCAGGTCTGATTCATTTTTGTAGAAAAAAGGACTTTAAAATGACTAGTGTTTTTAAACTCAAATACACACTTTACATTGTATGCCATGGAAAATAATGGTGTATCTTTATATCCTCGTGCAACCTGTATTCTCACAACCACATAGTGCTTGCCAACTCAGAATGGACATAACTTAATATTTCCTTTTCTTTTCTGTATAAATGTCTTGTAAAAATGTTATATATTGCATCTTAGGGTCCGAAATAAGTCTCGTTGGCTCCTTCATTCTATATTTTTTGTTCACCTACTTGTGGGTGTTTTTATATATTATTTAGCGCTACAGAATATGTTGGCGCGTTACAAATAAACGAGAATATATAATCTGTATATATGTAGCGTCTTCCGCTTTTATTCTGGTAGTTGCTCTGCGCTAGCACCAAGTGAATTTAGGTCAGCGGAGAGAATTCCTGCAGAAACATTGCTCTTCCGCCCCAATTCACCCGCCTGGCCGCTGGACGGGCTGCAAACGCAGTCACTTAAATTATGTCCTTTCCATCAGCGATGGAACGCAGGCCACCGGAGACAGGCCGCGGAGACAGCAAGAGTCCCCGCGGGCGTGCAAGAGACGGAGGGAGCAGCGTCCTCGCCCCCTCACCCTGACAGTGCGCATTAGGATTCCCATGTCTGCAAAGCGAAATCTCATGTACATTTTCACCCCAGCGCTTACGGCAAACAAAGTGCTTGATTTATTTATATCTTGATCCTCTCACAGCCGTGGCCCCCTCCTCGCGCTGCCACACAGACTGCACGTATCTCATGGACTCACCACCTCTCACCATTTATTTATTGCGTAAAAAATTTGCATTTTATTTTTACCCCTGTGTTTGTCTGTTTTTTCAATACTCCTTTTTAAAATACATGCCATTCGTAAACTATGGTCCCAGCAGGGACTGAACCCTTAATCCTGAAACTCCCATTAGTACCCTATGGGCCTAGCCAGAACTGAACCTTTAATAATTCCTCTGCCATTAGTACACTATGGTCCTTGCTGGGAATGAATCCTTAATCATGCCAATGCCATTAGTATACTTGGCATAACATACCCAATATGTCATCCTATTATTAAATATAACCCTTTTCTTATTGCCCCAGATGACTAAATACCTGTCTTAGTGCCACGTTTACCTTACTTTTGTTAGTGACTCCATATTGTGAAGTTTTGGATACTTTAGACCAAGTTTATCTGTGGGTTTATCCTCAGGAGCCGGATCACGTCCACATTTTTCATGATGTGAAAGCACAGGTAAGTAAATTGAAATGAATGATCCACCTGAATTTAAGATATCCCAAAAATGTGGCCTGGATCCAGCTCCTGCGGACTATTCAGCAATCTTTCTTGTTTTCCTTGTTCTATGAAATGACAGATTCACATTGTTTTGACTCTTTTTCCAATAAGAAAACTAAGTCTGTATTTTTTCTTTTCTTTTGCAGTAAACCCGTGTGATGGTGCGGCAGCTGTGTGCTAAGCACTGATTACTCATCCTGCTCTAATTACTTCAGCTGAATAAAGGGTATCAATTAAAAAAAAAAAAAAACTGTATCAAACGGCTCTAGAAAATGGTTAAAATTGCATGCTGCTATCACGTGGTACAAATTGGTGTTAATTACTCCTATTTTATTGAATGGAAAAAGCTGCATCTACTCTTACGTGTGCACTTTTAAAAGCCGTGTTTCTCTAGCGGTTGCTTTGATGAACATTCAACGCTGTCGGTGAGTTTGGTATTTGAAGGCAAACCATCGATCGTTGACTGTACATTACGGCTCAACCACCTTCTGCAGCCATCCTGCTCTTTCTTGTACCACCATCACCTCTACTTGGCCCTTCTGCTCCTCTCGCCACGCCTTCTAGTGCACTGACCACATCCGCCATCAAGCTGTTCCATCCAATATAGGCAAAGGTAGTTTACAACATAATCCCCATCAGTGTAGACCACACCAGTCAGCTGATTTTCCCGATTCATCCTGTAGACCACACCTATTAATTAGCCAGTGTCCTTATATCACATAGACCACACCCTTCAACCATTACATTTACTGAAGCTCTAGTCTGTAGTTCAGCTTCAATCCATTAGGATTACACTTTCTATCTTGCCAATGTCTCCAAGCACTACAAAGAACTTTTCATTGAGTCTGCCAGTCCTCCCTCCCTGGTAGACCACATCATTCAATCAATTTTTACCATATTTTACAAAGGCTACACCCTTTATCCAGCCACTGCTCACACCCCTGTGAGGCAAATTATCTTTCACGGGTAAACTCCTCTATCCAATTTGTGTCTCATTCAGCCAACCACTCTTCTAGAGTGAGCACCACAATTGTTTGCATCCTCCATTTTGTTGCACTGTTGTTCCTAACCGGAAACTAAAATGATAGAATGCGTTTGTTAGAAGATATATTTATAAAATTCCAAGTAAAGAGCCTTTCTCTTATCTAATACTTCCATCTTGTCTGACTTCACCATGTTTAATATTGAACACAGCTGGGAATCTCCGCTTTGTTGGTTATATGTAACAAACATGTCCTAGAACCACCAATGGTCCTCTACCCAGCGCCAGAAACATCTTCAATGAGAAAACAGTCAAAGGTCACAATCAACATTCATTGCTGTCGGTGGGTTGAATTATAAGAGCAAGCTCGCTGAACGATGAATGCAACTGTGTCCTCACTTGTACCGATAAGAGAACGTCTTGAATGAAGATCAGGATTCACACACAGATATATCTGGATCTAAAATGTTACACAATATCGGGGTGGCTGGATGGAATTCCCAATGTTTGATTCTAGATCTGTACTGAGATAAATTGTAGGTCACGAAATAGATTAACTCCACATTTCATAGACCATCAATGTTGGTGGTGTAAAACTTGTGGTGGGAGAGGTAAACTCTCTTGGTACTTTTAGATTATAAAATATCCAATTTTTATGTGATATTTAAAGGGCAGCACCACCCAACATTAAGTTTATTTTATATTATAAAGAACTCTTTTAGATATGATTAACCATGTAAAGTTATGGAACCTGCCTAGCTTGCCAGTTATTCGTCCGTTTTTGTCTCTCTTTTTTTGCCTTTTTTTTTTTTGCCTTTTTAAGATTAGTTTTGTCATTGACATGGATTATGTGAGCAGATTGGGTCAAAACTTCCAAATACAGTCAGATTACACCTGTGGTTCTCAGCTGTGACAGTTCTATTCAGGTTTCTTTGTTCTTAGTCCTCTCACATCACTGAATATAGACTGTTAAACTGTTAACATTCCTTAGAACGTCTTTAAACCAGATTTGTATGTAACTCAGAGCCCTGGTGTATAATAATAATACTATAGTGGCTCATGGTAATAATACAGTGTAATAATAATACCCCTGTACTGTAATAATACAGAAACTATTGTACTTCTTTTTTTAATTCAAACAAAACATAAAAACAGACTTCTACAAAAATCCTTGGGAGCTCGTTCTTAATTATGGGACATCTGTAAGCCGGGTGGTCTGTAACCCGAGGACCTCCGGTACAGAGATTTTGGAGCAATAAAATGCAAATACTAACATAGTAGCTTATGTGTAGGTGACCCTTTCCCTTTTAAAAATGAAATTGTTGAAGTCAGACTACAAATGAGTACTTTGATGAATGCCAATAGTTTTAATCCCATAATGTCCATTTTTTAGTTAATCAGATCAATAATATCCAGCAGCATGAACTGATGTAAATGTGTGTTGTTTTTTACATGTCTATATAAGTTTAATATATAAGAAATATGTTTTGTATATAAATGTTTTATATCAAGTTGTATTTTATACTCAGAATGTTACTTTGTGGTTTGCAAGCTGAATAGTTCATTAAAACGATCCTGGTGAAAAGATCAATAAAGGTGTGAGGGTTTGTTACTATATTGTTTTATTCATTATAACTTTCAAAATAATAGGATAGTAACTTATATATCACGTTACACCAGTATTCTTTGTATACCACACATTATACATTAAATGAACTCCATATACACTGTCACTTATACACCACATTACCCCTTGGACATTGTATAAGGGGTAATGTATATCTTTTATATATTCCATTATCCCCATGTCAAAACTACAAGACGTTGTCACGCTTTGCGTGGTGAGTACGACTTGAGCTGCTTGTGAGGCGAGCCGTTAACCCTTTGGCGCTCATCGCCTGCGAGGCGAGCCCTTACGGCACTAAAACTTGCAGCACAAAGTCGATGAGTGCCGAAGGCTCTCATTGCCTGCAAGCCTCCCAAATCGAGGTGAGCAGTGAGGGCAATGAAACATGTGGGACTTGGCCACCAAACACTTAGGAAACACGGGATCGCCTTAGGCTGCTAGCAGTTGACCAACGCAGGACTTAGAAAATAAATAAATACGAGAAGCAGGACTTTTAATTTAGGTCGGTTTGGCACAAGAAAAAAAAATGGCCACCCAAAAAAATTAAAATGAGGCTACACAACCCCGCCAACCTCGTAGCACAGGAACGTACAAGGTACAAAATACACTATTACAAATGAACCACGTAGCACAAACTACGCCAGTTTACAACACGAACTTGCAACTAATAACAGTACAAATCTAAAATGGCACTTTACACAACTAAACCAACGGTTTGCCCTCACGCATGCAGCCTATGCACAATTGGGACATTCATTACACTTTCTCCTTAGTGCAGCAACACTCAAACTGTACATTGTATGCTGCAGGGAAATAACAGATTGATTGCTGGATATATTAATTGGAAATAGGTAAAGTATATTAATTTATTAAGTAACTAATTAATTATTAGTTAACAAAATATACATATATATATCTGTGTTTGTGATGAGTGCCGAAGGTGCTCAGAGGAGAAAAAGAACACGAAAGGAGAGGCTTGCAATGAGCGCTGAAGGTCCTCAGAGTAGAAAAAGCTTTACATTGTCTGGCAAACAGCATTGCCATGGCTTCAAATTGTATTGCCCCGTCATTTTGCTGGGCAAGTCGCTAGTATATAATATATATTATAAATCTCATGTTTGTGAAGTATATAACAATCATCAAGAGTAGCTAGGTAAGCCATGAGCATAAAGGCATTTTTAGAAAAAAGCCAAAATGGACACTCTTCTTGTGTCATGTATACTATGCTCCTGGACTGCTTGTCTACCTGGAGATATGGGGGTCTTCGTTGGGTGAGGTTGGATCCCGGAAGATTTAATGGGCAATGGACTGGTGGATATAGTGAATGGAGCCCCCCTCACAAGTTCTCCATATATGTATATATATATATATATATAAAGTGCAGGGTAGGTGCTCATGGGGGTCAACGAAACATATATTCTACTCCCAAAAAATAATAACTCCTCCTTTATGGCAGAGTGTGTGTTATTTGTAGGCGCTTGGCCAATAGCCTCAGATTGAAATGATTTGTTTAAATGTATTATGTAGAGGAGATATTTGTTTATTAAAACTGAAGAAGTAAGAGAGGTGAGAAGCTATACATAAGGAGCAGAGGACTGAATACACTTTATGGAGAAAAACAGACGATTGGATAGACTTCAAGGAGGGAGCAGAGGATAGAATAGACTTCATGGAGAGAAGCAGAAGATTGGATAGACTTCAAAGGGAGGATCAGAGGACTGGATAGACTTCAAGGGTAGGAGCAGAGGACAGAATATACTTCAGGGGGAGGAGCAGAGGACAGAATATACTTCAGGGGGAGGAGCAGTGGACTGGATAGACTTCAAGGGGAGGCGCAGAGGACTGTAAAGACTTCAAATGGAGGGTCAGAGAACTGAATAGACTTCATGGAGAGAAGCAGAAGATTGGATAGACTTCAAGGGGAGGAGCAGAGGACTGGATAGACTTCAAGGAGGGAGCAGAGGATAGAATAGACTTCAAGGAGATGAGCAGAGGACTGAATAGACTTCATGGAGAGACGTAGAAGATTGGATAGACTTCAAGGGAATGAGCAGATGACTGAATAGATTTTATGGAGAGAAGCAGAAGATTGGATAGACTTCAAAGGGATGAGCAGATGACTGAATAGATTTCAGGGAGATAAGCAGAAGATTGGAAAGACTTTAAGTGGGGCTGCAGAGGACAGAATTGGTTTCAAGGGGAGGAGCAGAGGTCTGGAAAGACTTCAAGTGGAGGAGCAGAGGACTGAATAGACTTCATGGAGAGAAGCAGAATATTGGATAGATTTCAAGGGGATGAGCAGAGGTCTGGATAGACTTGAAGGGGAGGAGCAGAGCACTGTTTATATTTCAAGGGGAGGAACAGAGGACTGGATACACTTCAGGTGAGGAACAAAGGACTGGTTAAACTTCAAGGGGAGGAACAGAGGATGGAATTGGCTTCAAGAGGAGGAGCAGATGACTAGGTAGATTTCGAGGATAGAGGACTGGCTAGATTTCATGGGGAGGAGAAGAGAACTGGATAGGCTTCAAGGAGAGGAGCAGAGAACTGAATAGACTTCTGGGGGAAGTACAGAGGATTAAATAGATTTCAAGGGGATGAGCAGAGGACTGGGTAGACTTCAAGAGGAGGAGCAGAGGACAGAATTGGCTTCAAGAGGAGCAGAGGACTAGGTAGATTTTGAAGATAGAGGACTGACTAGATTTCATGGGGAGGAGCAGAGAACTGGATAGGTTTCAATGGAGGAACAGTTGGCTGAGTAGACTTCAAGTGGAGGAGCAGAGGACTGAATAGACTTCATGGAGAGAAGCAGAATATTGGATAGATTTCAAGGGGGTTAGCAGAGGACTGGATAGACTTGAAGGGGAGGAGCAGAGCACTGTTTATATTTCAAGGGGAGGAACAGAGGACTGGATACACTTCAGGTGAGGAACAGAGGACTGGTTAAACTTCAAGGGGAGGAACAGAGGATGGAATTGGATTCAAGAGGAGGAGCAGATGACTAGGTAGATTTTGAGGATAGAGGACTGGCTAGATTTCATGGGGAGGAGCAGAGAACTGGATAGGCTTCAAGGAGAGGAGCAGAGAACTGAATAGACTTCTAGGGGTACAGAGGATTAAATAGATTTCAAGGGGATGAGCAGATGACTGGGTAGACTTCAATGAGAGAAGCAGAGGACTGCATAGACTTTAATTGGGGTAGCAAAAGACTGAATTGACTTCAAGGGGAGGGACCGAATAGGCTTCAAGGGGAGCAGCAGAGTAATGAATAGACTTCATGTATAGAAGCAGAAGATTGGGTAGACTTCAAGGGAATGAGCAGATGACTGAATAGATTTCATGGAGAGAAGCAGAAGATTAGATAGACTTTAAGTGGGGCAGCAGAGGACAGAATTGGCTTCAAGGGGAGGAGCAGAGGACTAGATAGACTTCAATGGGAGGAGCAGAGGACTGGATAGACTTCAAGCAGGGAGCAGAGGATAGAATAGACTTTAAGGCGATGAGCAGAGGACTGAATAGATTTCATGTAGTGAAGCAGAAGATTTGATAGACTTCAAAGGGATGAGCAGATGACTGAATAGATTTCAGGGAGAGAAGCAGAAGATTGGATAGACTTTAAGTGGGGCAGCAGAGGACAGAATTGGTTTCAAGGGGAGGAGCAGAGGACTGGATAGACTTCATGGAGAGAAGCAGAATATTGGATAGATTTCAAGGGGATGAGCAGAGGACTGGATAGACTTCAAGTGGAGGAGCAGAGGACAGAAAATACTTCAAGGGGAGGAGCAGAGGACAGAATAGACTTCGAGGGGAGGAGCAGGGGTCTGGAAAGACTTCAAGTGGAGGAGCAGAGGACTGAATAGAATTCATGGAGAGAAGCAGAATATTGGATAGATTTCAAGGGGATGAGCAGAGGACTGGATAGACTTCAAGGGGAGGAGCAGAGGACAGAAAATACTTCAAGGGGAGGAGCAGAGGACATAATAGACTTCGAGGGGAGGAGCAGAGGTCTGGAAATACTTCAAGTGGAGGAGCAGAGGACTGAATAGAATTCATGGAGAGAAGCAGAATATTGGATAGATTTCAAGGGGATGAGCAGAGGACTGGATAGACTTCAAGGGGAGGAGCAGAGGACAGAAAAGACTTCAAGGGGAGGAGCAGAGGACTGAACAGACTTCATGGAGAGAAGCAGAATATTGGATAGATTTCAAGGGGATGAGCAGAGGACTGGATAGACTTCAAGGGGAGGAGCAGAGCACTGTTTAAATTTCAAGGGGATGAGCAGAGGACTGGATACACTTCAGGTGAGGAACAGAGGACTGGTTAAACTTCAAGGGGAGGAACAGAGGACTGGTTAGACTTCAAGGGGAGGAACAGAGGACTGAACAGGCTTCAAGGGGAGGAGCAGAGGATGGAATTGGCTTCAAGAGGAGGAGCAGAGGACTAGGTAGATTTCGAGGATAGAGGACTGGCTAGATTTCATGGGGAGGAGCAGAGAAGGTGGTAGGCTTTGAGGAGAGGAGCAGAGAACTGAATAGACTTCTAGGGGAAGTACAGAGGACTAAATAGATTTCAAGGGGATGAGCAGAGGACTGGGTAGACTTCAAGAGGAGGAGCAGAGGACAGAATTGGCTTCAAGAGGAGGAGCAGAGGACTAGGTAGATTTTGAAGATAGGGGACTGACTAGATTTCACGGGGAGGAGCAGAGAACTGGACAGGTTTAAAGAGGAGGAACAGTGGACTGAGTAGACTTCAAGGGGAGGAGCAGAGGACTGGGTAGACTTCAAGGGGAGGAGCAGAAGACTGGATAGATTTCAAGGGGAGGAGCAGAGAACTGGATAGACTTCAAGGAGAGGAGCAGATAACTGAATAGACTTCTAGGGGATGAGCAGAGGACTGGGTAGACTTCAACTAGAGAAGCAGAGGACTGCATAGACTTTAAGTGGGGTAGCAGAAGACTGAATTGACTTCAAGTGGAGGGACAGAATAGGCTTCAAGGGGAGCAGCAGAGTACTAAATAGATTTCAAAGGGAGGAGAAGAGGACTGAATAGACTTTAAGGGGAGGAACAGTGGACTGGATAGACTTCAAGGAGAGGAGCAGAGGACTGAATAGACTTCAAGGGGAGGATCAGAGGACTGAATAGACTTAAAGGATAGTTCCAAAGGACAGAATAGGCTTTAAGGGAAGGCGCAGAGAACTAAATACATTTCATGGGGAAGAGCAGAGGACTGGATAGACTTTAAGGGGGTGAGCAGAGGACTAAAAAGATTTCAAACGGAGGAGCAGAGAACAGAATAGACCACAGGGGGAGGAGCAGAGGACATAATATACATCAAGGGGAGGAGCAGAGGACATAATATACATCAAGGGGAGGAGCAGAGGACAGAATAGACTTTTAGGGGAGGAGTAGAGGACTAAAAATATTAGAAAGGCAGGAGCATATGGCAGTATAGACTACAGGTGGAGGAGCAGAGGACAGAATAGACTTCTAGAAGAGGAGCAGAGGACTAAACATATTTCAAATGTAGGAATGGAGGATAGTATAGACCACAGGGTAGGGGGAGCAGAGGACTAAAAAGATTTCAAAGGGAGGAGCAGTGGACAGTATAGACTACAGGGGGAGGAGCACAGGACTATAGCGGAGTATAGCAGCTTTTGAAAGGGCCACTATAGTTTGGGAAAACCTTCACATGCTTGTGAGATATGTAACAAACTAATAACACTGGCAGCTGGTAAAAGCATTTTAGATAAAATCTTACATTCAGCTGACTCTACTGTGTTGGACTAGGGGGTTATCTTACTGGGATTTACTCTTCTATTATCACGGGACTGTGTAAACTGGAAGTCTTTTAACATAACTGAATAGAGATATCTGAATCAACAGTTCCTCTTAGGGTTCAAATTGTGTTAGGAACAAATGCAAAATTTCTGCTGCCAAGAAAAACAATTAAAGGCTGTTGTTATTTATTTTTTATTTTTTTGTTCATTAGGTCAAGTTAAGTGGCTCTTTAATGTAGGTGAGATAACAGTAATAAAAAAAGGTGTACTTGTATACACCCACAAACGTATATACGGTATATATTTATATATTAATATATATATATATATATATATATATATATATATTTATATATATATATATATATATGTATATATATATATATATATATATATATATATATATATATATATATATATATATATATATATATATATGCATATGCGTAAAAGGAGCCATGTTTAAAATGGTTTGGATTGACAGAGTGATGGTGCATTATGTGGCCTCATTTGCATGCCCTGCCCAGTTTCCCAGACTGCAGTGCATATACTGTATTTCTGAGAAGTTTGAGCAGGAAATAAGTTTTCATCAACTTATTTTTAAACATTCAAATGGAATCACTAATGTACTATTCCTTCTTTGTACTACTGTATATATATATATATATATATATATATATATATATAAAATTATGTTTTATGACTGGGTTATCAGACTCACGGTGTTATCAGATAATTAGGAATAATGCACATACTACCCAGAATCCTCTGCACCCAACAATGAGGTAACTTACATAGATGTGGGAGTCTGTGAGTGACTTTACGGGTTCACATCAAAGGATACAACTTGCAGAAGTCGCCTGCACAGGAAGCCGCTGCATTTGCCCTCAATCGCTTTTATTTTTGAATTCAATAGGAAAATTAATTTATGCAAAGTACTAAGTGGAAGGAAATCTCCAGCCTGCGTGGAATGAGATGTCAGGATTTAATCTGGTAGAGAAGAAATGGGACAGATTATATGCTTTACACTACAATCCGGTGTCCCACTTACAGAAATAGGAGATCCCTTAAAGTGAAAGCGCAGCATGGCCGGGCATCAATATCTAATAATGTAAGCCTCCGTCCCCGCTAGGACCCAACTCTACTAATGACTGTGACACGTTAAAAGGGCCCCTGTAATTCAAAGCATTATCATATGTTTAAAAGAGCATGTTTTATACATTACAAAATAGGTTCCAGTTCAGATATCCATAAGGTTCACTGCCCCTCTGTTTCTTGTCAGGAGTGAGAAGCAATCCCACACTTATTATTATTAATGTAATGTTTCTACACTATACATCAAATATAATTCTGATCTTCTGCCCATCTTATAATAAAACCCTAAACACTACTTGGTTCTCCTTTGTATTCAGTGTTTTTGTAAAGTGAAATATTTATTTAAGAACTCATTGAATTAAGTCAGAAAGGCAGAGTGAGGCTGTGTCTTTAATTTTACTGATGTAAATGTGATTACATGGAAAATTAGTGAAGGCTGTACCATGCCTTAAAGGTATTTTGTGCTTCATACAATGTAAGCATGGAGCCCCTGCATATGTATATTAGTAACCTGTGAAGTCTGCAAATCTTGAACAATATGCACAGACATATGTGACTTTTTACCTATTTTGTTACATTACAGCATTAAATTCAGTGTTTTGTTAATCTGATGTAATGGATCAGAACACAATAGTCTAAATTGGTGAAGTGAAATGAGAAAAATATATACATAAAACTATTTTTTAGAAATATAAAACAGAAAATTGGCATGTGCGTATGTATTCACCCCCTTTGTTAGGAAGCCCATAAAAAGCTCTGGTGCAACCAATTACCTTCAGAAGTCACATAATTAGTAAAATGATGTCGACCTGTGTGCAATCTAAGTGTCACATGATCTGTCATTACATATACACACCTTTTTTTAAAGGCCCCAGAGGCAGCAACACCTAAGCAAGAGGCACCACTAACCAAACACTGCCATGAAGACCAAGGAACTCTCCAAACAAGTAAGGGACAATGTTGTTGAGAAGTACAAGTCAGGGTTAGGGTATAAAAAAATATCCAAGTCTTTGATGATCCCCAGGAGCACCATCAAATCTATCATAACCAAATGGAAAGAACATGGCACAACAGCAAACCTGCCAAGAGACGGCCACCCACCAAAACTCACGGTCCGGGCAAGGAGGGCATTAATCAGAGAGGCAGCACAGAGACCTAAGGTAACCCTGGAGGAGCTGCAGAGTTCCACAGCAGAGACTGGAGTATCTGTACATAGGACGACAATAAGCCGTACACTCCATAGAGTTGGGCTTTATGGCAGAGTGGCCAGAAGAAAGCCATTACTTTCAGCAAAAAACAAAATGGCACGTTTTGGGTTTGCGAAAAGGCATTTTTCCAAAATGTATGGAGGAAGGTGCTCTGGTCTGATGAGACTAAAATTTAACTTTTCGGCAATCAAAGAAAACACTAAGTCTGGCGCAAACCCAACACATCACATCACCCAAAGAACACCAGCAGTCGGGATTGGGAAACTGGTCAGAGTTGAGGGAAAGATGGATGGTGCTAAATACAGGGATATTCTTGAGCAAAACCTGTACCACTCTGTGCGTGATTTGAGGCTAGGACGGAGGTTCACCTTCCAGCAGGACAATGACCCCACACACACTGCTAAAGCAACACTTGAGTGGTTTAAGGGGAAACATGTAAATGTGTTGGAATGGCCTAGTCAAAGCCCAGACCTCAATCCAATAGAAAATCTGTGGTCAGACTTAAAGATTGCTGTTCACAAGCGCAAACCATCCAACTTGAAGGAGCTGGAGCAGTTTTGCAAGGAGGAATGGGCAAAAATCCCAGTGGTAAGATGTGGCAAGCTCATAGAGACTTATCCAAAGCGACTTGGAGCTATGATTGCCGCAAAAGGTGGCTCTACAAAGTATTGACTTTAGGGGGGGTGAATAATTATGCACATTTACTTTTTTTTTGTCCTATTTGTTGTTTGGTTCACAATAAAAAAAAAACGTCTTCAAAGCTGTGGGCATGCTCTGTGAATTAAATGATGCAAATCCTCAAACAATCCATGTTAATTCCAGGTTGTGAGGCAACAAAACATGAAAAATGCCAAGGGGGTGAATACTTTTGCAAGGCACTGTGTGTGTGTGTGTGTGTGTGTGTATGTATATATATATATATATATATATATATATATATATATATATATATATATATATATTGCAATAGATAAATAATAATAAAGAAGGAGATAAATACAGATAAAGCAATGCATCGTCACAATTTATGCAGAGCATACAGCTCTTTCTGCACTCACATGCAGGTCTAATTAGCTATAATTAGTCAGCTGGCGTTAATTAGATGCTGAGCCTCTTTAATGAGGACAGCTCCACTTGTACTAAGTGTGAATGAACCTGGAATGTTCTTGTGAAGCTCTTCGCTGCCATCTGCTGGTCACAGCCTTCAAGCACAAGAAGAAAGGCAACAGTGATCTCATGTGGTCGTTAGGCAACAGTTTTTTTGACATCAGTGACCTCATGTGGTCATTAGTGAGTATAGCAAGTACTACAACCACTGCACTGGTCCCCAAATATCATTTCTCGGAACATCAACTAGGCCAGGGTTTTGGGATAACACTGTGAAAATACATGTGAGGCCTCAAAATAATGCTACCCTGAAATCCTTACCTGTCGAGTTCATGAGGTGAATAAGAGAAATACAAACTTGCTGATATATAACAGGCAGAGATATAATAACATAAAATAGATATAACATTGTATAGATATATAACCGCATATAGAAACATGTAATAACAAATATAGAGATGGCTAACTTTCCCTACCGCTTCTACTGGAAGACACTAACAGCCTTATTAAATTGCGATTCGGCCAATTGAATAGGGCTCCAAGCACACAGCATATTTTTTTTACAGAAGTTTTTAGTTAGTGAACTTCTATCCAAAAGCAAGGTCTTCACTAACTAAAAACTTCAGTAAATAAAATATGCTGTGTGCTTATATAGAGCCCTTTTAAATTTACTGAATCACAATTTAATAAGGCTGTAAATGTGCAGATTCTGCCTCTTACTGGGGGACCATAATATGTATAAATCAATGAATATTCTGCAATGAATGATCAAACTCTCTGTGCTAATAATATCCAGTTAATATTACAAGCCAATACTACTCTATACAAGAGAAGCCCCTTACAAGGAGGATTCTTGTTTAATTCCAACATTATATTTTCTCTCTATAATATACTGTGTGATTTGTAGACCCACAAACACTTAGCAGGGGCTCGGAGGGGCTTTAATGGTAAGGAAATAACATTGCGGTCCTAAAGGACTGTTATACCCACTGTAATAGCATGGTTGTTTTATTAAGTCCTTGGCCATTAATACAACTGCTAATTAATGGTTTATTAAAGCAATATTCAACATTAAATTCATTTTCAAATATTAGGGTATCAGCTTTCAGTTGAGCTGATTGTCTCCACCCTAACAAGGTGACAAAGAGGTGTTGGCTAGAGACACAGGTCTAAAAGGTTTTAATAATGATCTGATTAGGTAAGAGGCCAGACAATCATTTACCCACTGCTCCCACAGCAAAAGATTGAAGCCAAAGAAGGAAAACTAACATACATAATCAACCAAGAAAGAGCATTGTATTGATATAACTTGTATCATTACCTACACCTCCCGTACAGACCTTATAGTGGGAAGAGACAAGCAGCAGCTATGTTTGATAGGAAGTGTAATAAAGAATGGTGCTTTTTTAAATCATTGAAAATAAATTTTATTAAAGTTCAGTCTCAAAACATCTTATTGAAGTAGTTAGGACAGTACGTTGGTCCCAAAGGAGGAGCTATCCTCGGTGCAGGTGGTGCAATGCACTGGGGCCCCAGCACAGTCTAATTTGTTTTATTTTTTTATTTATGAAATGTAGGGCCCCCAATTAACTAAAGAAAAGAGGGAAAACCATCAGACCAAGTAGATACACAATAAATATTATCCCTTGTGAACATGCAGTGGAAGTAAATAATAGATTTAAGGGACTAGATATGGAAGATAGAATGCCTGAAGAACTTTG
Organism: Discoglossus pictus; assembly: GCA_027410445.1. Taxonomy (NCBI): domain Eukaryota; kingdom Metazoa; phylum Chordata; class Amphibia; order Anura; family Alytidae; genus Discoglossus; species Discoglossus pictus. Next base: position 155,716,326 of record CM050170.1, on the reverse strand, counting down.
GACAGAAGTTGCAACATTATCCAGGAAACAGCAAAAAAGAATATCCCTAAAAAAAGAAAAGTAAGAAGTCAAACTAGCTGTCTGATGAGGCTTTGAAAGTAGCCCTGGAAAGAAGGAAAGCGAAAAGTAGTGGAGATAAGAAAAGATTTGTCCAACTGAACGCAGAATTCCAGAGGATAGCAAGAAGAGACAAGGAGACATGTAAAGAGACTGAAGAAGATAACCGAATGAGATCTCTTCAAGAAAATTGTGACCCTAAAAGGAACCTTCCATGCCAAAGTTGGCGTGACAAAGACAAAAATGGTAGGGACTTAACAGAAGAAGATCAGATAAAGACGAGGTGGCAGGAATATACTGAAGATCTATATAGGAAGGATCTTAACAGCAGTGATGACCTCAATAATTTGTCCAATGAGCTGGAGCCAGACATATTGGCGAACGAAGTGAGATGGGCCCTAGGATGTCTTGCTGATAATAAGGCTGCAGGAGTTGATGGAATCCCAATTTAACTATTCAATATTATACAGGATGATGCTGTGAAAGTGTTACTTGCCTTATGCCAACACATTTGGAAAACTCAACAATAGCCAATAGACTGGAAAAGGTAATTCTACATCCCAATCCCCAAAAAAGGCAGTCCCAAAGAGTGCTCCAATTATCGAACAATTGCACTCACTTCACATGCCAGCAAGGTAATGCTTAAGATTCTACAAGCCTGGCTCCAACAATATATGAACCAGAAACTACCAGATGTGCAAGCCGGGCTTTGCAGAGGAAGAGGCACAAGAGATCTAATTGCCAATATCCGCTGGATAATAGCGAAAGCAAGAGAGTTCCAAAAAAAAAAAAAGTACTTCTGCTTCATAGACTATTCTAAAGCCTTTGACTGTATGGATCACCACAACATGTGGCATGTCCTTAAAGAGATGGGAGTATCAGATCCTCTCATCCTCCTCCTAAAGAATCGGTATGTCGACCACGGTCTGAACCGGACATGGGACAACAGAATGATTCAAGATCAGAAAAGGAGTGCGACAAGGTTGATATTGTCACCTTATTTATTCAATTTATATGCAGAATACATCATGCGTAAGGCAGGACTGGATGAATCCAAAGCCGGGATCAATATTGCTGGAAGGCATATCAACAACTTCAGATACACTGATTATACTACTATGATGGCTAAAAGTGAGGAGGAACTAAAGGACTTATTGATGAGGGTAAAAGAAGAGAGTGCAAAAGTTGGCCTACTGCCCAATATTAAAAAGACGAAGATAATGGCAATCTCACTTCCTGGCAAATAGATGCAGTGGAGGCAGTGACATATTTTATTTTCCCCTCGATCCAAGGTCTCTGGAGATGGTGACTGTAGTCATGAAATTAAAAGACGTTTTCCTCTGGTGAGGAAAGCTATGGCAAGCTTGGACAAGCTAGTAAAAAGTAAACATATTAAACTATCAACATAGGTCAGCATAGTTAGAGCTATGGTATTCCCAGTAGTAACATATGGATGTGAGAGCTGGACCATAAAGAAGTCTGAGCGCCATAGAATTCACATCTTTGAATTGTGGTGTTGGAGAAGACTGCTTAGAGTCCCTTGGACCGCAAGAAGATCCAATAAATTAATACTTCAGGAAATCAAGACAAACTGTTAACAAGAAGGTATGATCATGAGGCTGAAGATCAAATATTTTGGCCATATTATGAGACGGCAGGATTCCCTAGAAAAGACTCTGATGCTGGGAGAGATTGAAGGCACAAGAAGAAGGGGACTACAAAGGCAGAGATGGATAGATGAGGTCACTGAAGCAATGAACATGAACTTGATGGAGCTCAGAGGGCAGTGACTGAGAGATACACCTGGCGTGCTTTGGTCCATCGAGTCACGGAGAGTCGGACATGACTGGACGACTAAACAACAACAACAAGGGCCCCCAAAGGTGGCCCCAGGTCTATATCCCCTGGGCCGCCTTTGGGCCCCCTCCCACTCTCCTTTTTTTTTTTACTTTCAATTTTATTGAAAAAAAAAACACAGGATAATACAGCAGTTGCACCAATATGACATATTAAAACACAATCTTTCAAAAATGGTGCAGCAAAGAAATGTAAAAATTACACAATATAGCACAAACAGTATATACTAAAATGTCAATTAGATTTTGTCTATTCCACCTCCTGGTCTTTCAGGATTTTCATTTTTTGGGGATAAAGAAAGAAAAAGCAGGAGAAGCAAAGCAGAGAATGAAATATAGAGATTAGGAAAATTGTAGAGGAAGCCAGGTGACAAAAATGAATAATAATAATAATAATAAGGGAAGGGGTTTCACATGAAATTATAGGCAGCCCTAGATTAGTTTCTAACTAAACTGCTTGGAACAGTACTTTATAATGATACATTTTTAAAAGGATTAATCTGTCTTAACTGTGTGAGCACTTTCTCTTTAGAGGCATATCTAATACAGCTAAGTAGTAAGTTTATGATACCTAGTAGCTGGTAGCATCACCTCTGAATAAAATAAAACTTAAGGGTTAGTTTCAGCTATTTTAGGTCCCCAAAGCATTCGTCAGCAAGCCATCATGGGCCAAAAGGAAGCTCACACTACAGGATACTCAGGGGTTAACAAGAGAATGGAGGTGGTGACATAAGCACTAAGGGGTTAACAAGAGCATGAAGGTGGTTACATCAGCACTAAGGGTTAACAAGAGCATGAAGGTGGTTACATTACACTAAGGGGATAACATCCCACTCCCATTTTCGAGGGCTTCCTATGACTCCCCTGCCTGCATGTCTTCTTGTCTGGGCAGGGAATTCCGGAATAGCATCGCATGTGTGTAATGTTATTTGGGATTCCCTGCCCTGATGAGAAGAAGCACCAAGGGAGCTCAGGGGAGGCCCAGGGGGGCTGGGTGGTTTGTGCTGGGGTGAAGGGGGTGGATCTATAATACAGAAATTAAAAAAATATATAAAATATATATATTATATTTTGTTTTATATTCTAAATAATACTATAGAATGAGTTGGCAACAGAGGGGGGCCCAGGGACCTCCATTCACTAGCTCCACCACTGGTTAGACCTTAAAGTGATTGAGTGTTGGGTTCATAGCAGATATGGAAAAGATCCGTCTCCATCTGCTGCCCCCCTCTCTGGGGGTTCTCCCTAGTTTTGTGGGCGCAGCTGTGTTTGATAGAATCCCTTTGATCACTTGAGAAAACTTTTTATTGGCAAAATTCCTCCATGAAATCAGTTTCCGCATCCTACGTGGCCACCATCCAAACGGCGGAAACTGCGGATGATCCAATGGAAGAATCATGAAGGACGTGTGAGGTTGATGGAGGCTGCAAACTGCGGCAGGATTAAGAAATCACTACTTGGTAATATATAGCACTTGGCCGAGCTCATCCAGAGGATCCGGGCGGTTTTATTCCCCAAAATTAAATGTTGGCCATGAAAAGTCCTCCAGAGAAGAATAACTCACAGAGAACAAATTGGAGATGACGTCTCCTGAGCTGCAGACACAGAGAGGCTCCGGGAACGAACCACAGATCTGGGCTTCCGGCATCAGTCAGATCCCAAAAGAAGCAAAGAATAATCACAAACCGGGGGCCCAGGCCAAGAATAACCCACAGCTCACATAACCCTTTCACTGATGGAGAGGTCAACATATAGATATAAATAGCTATATAGGGAGATAGATAGACAGAAAGACAGGAACTAGTACATAGATATATAGATAGATAGATAGATAAATGCAACTGATTATATTGCTCCATATAATTTGAGCAGTTATAGGAACTTATTATATGGAGCAATATGAGCTGCTATTAAATGTTATGTACACCGGATTCTAAGCTCAAAGATGGTGCCCTCCATTGTTTGTAATGTGTTAATATTGTTTTGCCTTGATCACAACGTATGTATAGCTCCACAGAATATGTTGGCGCGTTACAAATAGATAATAATAATAATAATAATAATAATAATAATAATAATAATATGTGTTGTGTTTATTCTGCCCATTCAGCCCCACACCCCATTTACTGCGCCTCCTTTTCCTATTTATTTGTGTAGCTCTACCACCATCTTGTGGCTCTTTGTGTATCTTACAGCAATAAATAAAATATCTTTCAGCTGTTTAAGTCCCATATTTACAGGCTACTTGTTTGAAGAACTAGACTTTATAATGAGCAAAATTATTTTAAAAAGTGGGAAAAATCGTAACCTTTTAATGTATTTATTATTACTTGCAGCTGTGCAGGGGGGCTGCCATTGCTGTGTCATATTATTTGATTTGGCAGTTGGTAGGGGAACTGGCACCTTGATAAGCTTTCTATTACTAAATATAAAACATTGTACTACATAGTAATATAAAACGTTGTACTACATAGGGTAAGTTACTTGAGTAGCAGATGATCTTATCAGAATCCACAGCCAAATCAAATAATATGACACAGCAATGGCAGCCCCCTGCACAGCATGATAGCATATCATTGTTTACTTAAACATATATCCATGCGAGACCTTCTACAGTGTCCACTGCTGATCACAAGCATTGGGAATACGTTCTAATAATTCTGTCGGAATTGAGATTGATATAAATTATCTGGAATAACCATATAAAGTATTTGGAATAACCATATAAATTAATATCTAAAAGATTAAGAACTCTTAAAGGGACATTGCAATAGAGGCTGTTTTCATTTTAAATATAAAATACAGTGATAATGATCAATAATGCTTTCCAACTCTATATAAAATTGAATAAATACTTCAAACAAATATAAGTTTCAGCAATTAGATTTATTTAAAACAATATCTGCACATGCCATTTTTACAAAAACCACCTTAAATAGTGAAAAAAAACTTTTTTAAAGAATATATTCTTCTCTGCTTTAACAGCATAAACATATCATTTTCTCTTAAAACTTCCAATAACACACAATTATTATTATTATTAAGCAAAACGGTCTGTATATAATTTGCTGACGTATAAAGAATGTGTTCTGTGTCAGAAAAAGGTTTTATTTTTCCAAAAAAATAAACTGTCCAATTCCTCAAGAGTTAATACGCATGTTTAAAGAGATATTGCATTTATCAGTACTGTTCTACATAGAACACAGCCCTGAAAAAAATATGTTTTTTTTATTTAAAATATTGATGCATATTTCACTGTTTAATAATATTTATAATTTTATTTATAACCCAGTTATGCCCCGCTAACCCCCCACCCCCCCCACACCAGAGCTTCATTGACTTGCAGATCCTGAAATGGCCAAATATCACAAGCACATTGCAAATAGAAAATATTTTTTTTCCTTTGGTTTCTTCAATCATTGTAATCCCAAAAAAGGAAGTTATTATTGCAGTGAAGATAGTATATAATATGTCTTTAGAGGTAGCTTGTATTATGTGGTCCCTTCAGGTTTTGATAGCATTAACTGAATACATCAGCTGGTGCAGCAGAACTGCAGATTAAACAAACAGTTTTAGTGCTATAAACACCAGCACTGCAGCTTTAAAACTATTATAAAAAATTATAAAACAGTGGAAATAGCTTCAAATCATAAATAGTTTTAAGTTGATTTTGGCCCATTTATCCATTATGGCATTTATGGGCTTGGTCAGTGTAAGTGACAGATTTATGGGCCCATGCTAGTGACCTGTTTAAGTGGTGAGTTTAGATTGACCATAAGATTGATAACTTTCTGATTAGTGAGAACTATTATGTATTATTAGGAACCCTTGCCCCCACTGTGTTCTGTTCATCCCCTTGTTTTCTGGGGACTGGGGGTGTAAAATTCTAGGTAAAACTGAGTATATCCCGGACAAGCCCCCTAAATGTAGCTATTTACAGAGAGCAGGGAGGACATAATTGTTTGAAAGCAGCAGAATAAAATGATATGCGAAAGCTCACAAGGCTCCCTGCTCTGATGTGGCTGCACCTGAGTATTCCTGTATTTTATATTGTGCTGTTAGTTGTGTGTGTGGACATAGAGACCTTAACCTTGAGTGTCCACTGACATGTCCTATATCTGTATCAGTCACTGCAAAACCTTCTCTTGGCTAGTCCCCCCTGTCCTGCCCCTCCGTTCACTCATCTATTCTCAGTGACACCTCTGTGAAGGGTGCAGTGACCGGTCCATTGGCTGTATCTTCATGCTCTCTCAGTTTGGTTTCCTCCCTGGTAGTGGCTGCCGCCGGCTCTTGGCTCTCAGGGACTGAGCTTTGCAATTCATTCTGGATCTCCAGTTTGTCCTGGTGTTGGCTGGACCTCTTGACCTGTCCATTCTGAGCGGGCACCGTGCTGGCAAGGGTATCGTACAGGAACTGGTAGTGCTCCTGCAATAAATCACACAAAGGGAAAGGCTGTGTTATTTTCTAAAAAAAATTTAAAATTAGATTTAATTTAATTTAAGGGAATGTCAGTGTATAATATAATACAACTAGCGACTTGCCCGTCAAAAATGACCGGGCGATAAAATTTCAAGCCATGGGAATGCTATCTGACACATAATTGAAACCGTTTTGTATTGTGAGGGCCTTCGGCTCTCATTGCGAGCCTGTCCTGGCTAAGTGCTACAGTTTAACGGCTAGCCTCGATTTGCGAAGCTCGCAGCGATGAGCGCCTTTGGAGTTAATCATTTTCCTATTGCACATATATATTTCTGAGTTTATTAGACATTGTTTCCAAAAGGAGATGATCTCCTTTGGCAATTAGTTTCATGCAAATTGTCACCTTGAGAGATGAATACAAAACAGTTTAAAAGAGATCATATCTTTATCTGGGGTACTCCCTTATCCATTCATAATTGTATAAACTAACTGCTAATGAGCAGCAGTAGATAGTGAATAATGGTAGATACTGACTTATACATTAAGTGATTAGATTTATGGCTAGAAAGGTCAAATGAATATTATGTATTATTCAATTATATTATTGTATTATATTATTATTATTAATATTATTGTATTATATTGATATATGTGTGTGTATATATATATATATATATATATATATATATATATATATATATATATAGTACATTTTTGTTCACATTTGAATGTCTAAAACAACTTAAAAAACTTGCTTCCTGCTCAGAATTCCAAGAAATACAGTCATTACACTGCATTCTGGGAAGATGAGCAGGGACATGCAAATGTGCCCACAAATGTTTCGTTCTTCAATATATATATATATATACTAGCAACTTGCCCGCCAAAAATGACGGCAATAACATTTTAAGCCTGGCACTGCTGTTTGCCGCACAATCTGAGCACCTTCGGCAATCATTGTGAGCCCCGCACTGATCGCCTTCCGCGTTCATTGCATGCCTCTCCCACGTCTACTTTACGGGCCTCGCGACGAGCGCCTCAAAAATGACGGCAATAAAATTTGAAGCCTGCCAATGGTGTGTGCCACACATTGCGAGGCTCCCCCCCTAACCTGCCTGCCTCGTGATGAGCACCTTTGGTGCTCATCGCAGGCCTCACAATGAGCTCCTTTGGTGCTTATCTCAGGACTGGCAATGAGCGCCTTTGGCACTCCTAGCGATCCCCCCTCATCCTTACTGGCCTTGGGATGACCGCCTTTGGAGCTCATCACGAGCCTCCCAATGTTTTCACATGTTTTGATACATCTAGTTTATTCTCGGTTTACTATTTTAATACATTTTATTTTGCATAAGGTGTATACTTACCTCTAAATTGTTAGTGAACCCAATAAAATGTATTATTCTACACATTCAAGTCCAGGATTATTATCTTTATAGACAAGTGATTGATTATTGATTAAAAACTTTGTGAGAGAATAATAAGGAATCAAGGTGGAAGGCCTTGATGTTACTGAAATAGCAGAGAGTATGTCTTTGGATGACATGATTAAAAAGGTGAAAGCAAGGAAGGGAATTATTGATTAGAACTGTGATATCAAATGTATACTCTGTTTGTGATTACAAGAAGGAATTCCCAGTGTACCTTGAAAAAATGGACACTAAAATTGATGGAGGTGCCACTGATAACTGGCTCATGCTAATGAATTGTTGAAAAATTTGATGAATGCAATTAATGCTACCCAGTCTACAGTTTGAAAAATCAGAGCTTACAAAAAGAAAATATTATAAGAAGTTTAAATCAGCGGATTAATGTAGACACTGAAAGATATCATGAATTGAGAAAGTTACAGGAATAAAGGGCACAGATATCAACAGATTATCATCATTAAAGAGTTAAAAAGAAAAAGTAGTAATTTAATAGAACAGTGTGATAAGTTTAAAAAGAACTTCAATGAAGTGATGAGAGGATATGAAACATCCCAAGACATAATTTGTCAGTTAGTACAAAAGTGTTGTCAGTTAAGAGACAAAAATAAGTGAATTAGAAGATGACCATAAAAAATTGTCACAACATTAAAATCAGTGCGAAGCACAATATAATGATATGTCTGAAAAATTTAAACATTTAAGTGAGGAAGCATTTAGAGATAGAACAGCAGAGATTGGAACAAAACATTGTCAATTTAACAGAAGAAATAACTGGCAGACAAAAGAAAGAGAATAAGTTAAATTTAGAAAGCAGAAAGACACAGAAAAAATAAGCTGAAACCAAGGAAGAAATAAAACAATAAAAACAAGAAACTGAAGATTTAAAAACAGATTGAGCTAGAGCACAAACTCTTACTTTAAGCATAAATGTGATAAGAGACTCCAATTACTCTGATTATTGAGGTGATACACCACCTTCAAGTAATACACAGACTCCCAGGTGAACCCGACATAGTCACAAATGTGAGATGGATTATGGAGAGGATACCGTATTGGTCCGAATATAAGCCGCACTTGTAAAATTCAAGGGGAAACAATAGAAAAAAGATAGTACTCAAATATAAGCCGCACCCTTTAAATTGGAGAGAAAAAGACTCTCTCTAAGTGATCAGCCATTGCAAGAAATAGGCTTTCTAATTAGTACTGTAACTTCTTTTGCAGGTTACAGGCCTTACAGGATGTTAGAATCAATAAAACCGGATTTCGCTATTCAATTGCTACAATACCGCAGTCTCAAGCACGCAAGTCGGCACCCTTAACTCCCAATCGCGCAAATCGGCAGTAATTTTACACTCGCAAATCGCTATTCAATTGCTACAATGCAGTCTCAAGCATGCAAATCAGCAGTAATTTTACATACGCGAATATAAACTGCACACGTAACGCGCAAGCTCGCAAATCGGCTGTAATTTTTTTATGGTCGCGAATATAAGCCGCACTCGGAAATCACAAACTCAAAAATTGGAAAAAATGTGCGGCTTATATTCGGACCAATACAGTAAATAGGGCAGTGATGAAATACAATCTAACATAAAGCTTTCCTTTAGCAAAATTGCCCAAACAATAAACAAATTAGTGAAACCTTACACTAAAAGTTCCAAATTGTCCATAGAAGATCATCTAGACTCAGTAGAGAGAGTGATGCTGGAACTGTGAATCAAGGGGGCTAATGCAAAATTCTCCTATCTCCCCTAGTCATTTGATAACTCTTATACATAATTATTTACCTACCTGATGTATAAATCTGAGGTGAGAAATTATATTTCTGAATACAGAAAATTAAAGAACGCACTAAAAGCTGCATAATCTCAAATGTAACAAATTTCGAATCACATTAAAACACTCATACAGACAAACCACTAAAAAGACAGACCCAGAATCTGCTGAGTTATAAAACATTTACTTTCATGCTCTAACCTTATAAATCCAAAGAAACATCATAAGAGACTTTGATGATACCAAACCTCTAATTGGTTGGTAATTGACAGCCTTATTAAATTGTAATTCGGTAAATTTAAAAGGGCTCTATATAAGCACACAGCATATTTTATTTACAGAAGTTTTAAGTTAGTGAAGACCTTGCTTCTGAATAGAAGTTCACTAACTAAAAACGTCGTGAAAAAAATATACTGTGTGCTTAAATAGAGCCCTTTTAAATTTACTGAATCGCAATTTAATAAGGCTGTGAATGTTCTAAAATATATGAAATTCAGATTCATGATGGAAATGATTACAAGAGCAAAGAAAATGAAAACATTCAAAAGGTAGCAGAAATATCTGTTAACCCTGATTTACAATTTGGGACAAGAACCAAATCTTTTGCTGATGTGGTTAAAAGTCCAGGTAAACAATTTAAACCGATACAGGTTACAAATGAAAGACCTCAAAGAGTAAATAATGATTCTTATTATGTTAGCCTGAATTATAAAGGCCAATAATCCCATCAGAAATTACAGATGGGGTACAAAAAATAACCTAATTCAGAAGGAAGGTCAACCCTTAGAGATGTCGCGAATAGTTCGCCTGCGGACTGTTCCCGGCGAACATAGCATGTTCGCGTTCGTGCGAACTGCGAACATATGCGATATTCGACCTGCCCCCTATACTTTATCATTGAGCAAACTTTGACCCTGCCACTCACAGTCAGCAGACACATTCCAGCCAATCAGCATCATACCCTGCCTTCCAGACCCTTCTAACTCATGGACAGCAGCCATTTTGGAATCATAACTAACTTGCAGTCTTACTGAGAGGAGGCTGAGTGTAGGTGATACTGCATCAATAGGGAAAACCATAGCTAGGCTACTGTACACAGTGTGCAATACAGTCCTGAAGGACTCTTTTGATCTCTGCTGCAAGGACACCCCTGTGTCTCTCCCCCCCCCCCCTTATCATCATCCTCCGCTCACCTTAGCACCCAACCCTAACACCCCTCACACTTATCCATAACACCCATCAACCTAACACCTAACCCTAACACCCCTCACACTTATCCCTAAGACCTAACACCCCTCACACTTATTCCTAACATGCCTCACCCTAACACCCCTTTACACTTATCCTTAACACCCCTCACCCTAACACCTAACCCTAACACCCCTCACACTTATCCCTAACACCCCTTACCCTAACCCTAACACCCCTCACACTTATCCCTAACACCTAACCCTAACATCCCTCACCCTAACACCTAACCCTAACACCCCTCACACTTATCCCTAACACCCCTCCCCTAACCCTAACACCCCTCACACTTATCCCTAACACCGAACCCTAACATCCCTCACCCTAACACCTAACCCTAACACCCCTTACACTTATCCCTAACACCCCTCACCCTAAACCTAACACCCCTCACACTTATCCCTAACACCCCTTACCCTAACCCTAACACCCCTCACACTTATCCCTAACACCTAACCCTAACATCCCTCACCCTAACACCTAACCCTAACACCCCTCACACTTATCCCTAACACCCCTTACCCTAACCCTAACACCCCTCGCACTTATCCCGAACACCTAACCCTAACATCCCTCACCCTAACACCTAACACCCCTCACACTTATCCCTAACACCTAACCCTAACATCCCTCATCCTAACACCTAACCCTAACACCCCTTACACTTATCCCTAACACCCCTCACACTTATCAATAACACCCATCAACCTAACACCTAACCCTAACATTCTCACACTTATCCCTAAGACCTAACACCCCCACACTTATCCCTAACACCCCTCACCCTAACACCTAACCCTAATACCCCCTTACACTTATCCCTAACACCCCTTACCCTAACACCCCTCACACTTATCCGTGTGTCTCTTGCCCCCCCTTATCATCAAGGGAGGGGGAGGATGATGAGGGAGGGGGGAAGAGACACAGGGGAGGATGATGAGGGAGGGGGGAAACAGACACAGGGGAGGATGATGAGGGAGGTGGGAGGATGATGAGGGAGGGGGGGTGAGACACAGGGGAGGGTGATGGGGAAGGGGGGAAAGAGACACAGGGGAGGATGATGAGGGAGGGGGGGAAGAGACACAGGGGAAGATGATGAGGGAGGGGGGAAGAGACACAGGGGAAGATGATGAGGGAGGGGGGAAAGAGACACAGGGGAGGATGATGAGGGAGGGGGGAAGAGACACAGGGGAAGATGATGAGGGAGGGGGGAAAGAGACACAGGGGAGGATGATGAGGGAGGGGGGAAAGAGACACAGGGGAGGATGATGAGGGAGGGGGGAGGATGATGAGGGAGGGGGGATGAGACACAGGGTAGGGTGATGAGGAAGGGGGGAAAGAGACACAGGGGAGGATGATGAGGGAGGAGGGATGAGACACAGGGGAGGGTGATGAGGAAGGGGGGAAATAGACACAGGGGAGGATGATGAGGGAGGGGGGAAGAGACACAGGGGAAGATGATGAGCGAGGGGGAAAAGAGACACAGGGGAGGATGATGAGGGAGGGGGGAAAGAGACAGAGGGGAGGAGGATGAGGTAGGGGGGAAGAGACACAGGGGAGGATGATGAGGGAGGGGGGAAAGAGACACAGGGGAGGATGATGAGGGAGGGGGGAAAGAGACACAGGGGAGGATGATGATGGAGGGGGGAAGAGACACAGGGGAGGATGATGAGGGAGGGGGTAAAGAGATACAGGGGAGGATGACGAGGGAGGTGGGAGGATGATGAGGGAGGGGGGATGAGACACAGGGGAGGGTGATGAGGAAGGGAAGAAAGAGACACAGGGGAGGATGATGAGGGAGGGGGTAAAGAGATACAGGGGAGGATTGCCCATTGAAGTCTATGGCGGTTCGCCGGGTTTGCCGGTTCGCGAACATTTGCGGCGGTTCGCGTTCGCGGTTTGCAAACCGAAAATGTTATGTTCGCGACATCACTATCAACCCTCTTACGCCCAGTACCCCAAAACCAAGCTTCATAATTACCTTCTAGTCTAGAAGAACAGGTACAATTGCTGATACAAAAAATGACTGCATTTATGTCTGGATTTAATATGTAGGTAAATCAGCCATTGGTAAATAACCCAAATCAAGGGGAACAAAATGCTGGATGCCAGAGCCAATGACTAGGTACTGTTGATAAAAATAGATTAGGAGATCATGACACAGATAGAAATGACATGTGTGGTGCCTTTTCCTTCTGTTCCCAAGCTTCGGAAACTTCCATGCAAAAAGAAGAGGGTGGTCATAGATTCAAGGGGATGATGTAGAAGATATTAATGTTAACCCCTTATGCTCACAGGATGTATCACAGACTGAACGGGAAACTACTGATGAAGAGTTAATAGCTGGTATAGAAAAGGAACAGTACAATGCATTAGGAAATTATTTCTTACGTTCACATACCAGTGAAAATTAAAGCCTATTAATGCCTGAATATGAAAATGAAACTTATGATATACAGGAAATTGTTAATAGCTCCACAGGAATGACAATAAACTGGATAAATAATGTTTCACAATCTGACTCTTTAAATAAAAGTAGTCAATGAAAGAAGTCAGATCTGTTAAAACACACCCATTTTTTATGCAAGATGGAAGAAATCCATGATAGATACTTTATTACTGTCAGTATACAAGGTGTAGACGCCTTGGATATCAAAGAGTTAGTCGATACAGGCTCCCTATTTACTGTTATTTCCAAAGACACGTATCAGGAAGTTGAATGCAGGGCTCAAAAAAAAACTATTCCCAAAAATGATTGTTGGAACTATAATTAAAACATTGTTGTTTTCTTTTATCTATAGAAGTCAAAAAGAGAGGACCAAAGATGGTATGGAAAAAGATGGCTTTGATCCGAGTGATGCTGATCATTGAACCTGGTCTGTCCTCAAGAATCCTGATCCAAGGGGCACCAGGGTTTATACTTACTGGAGGGAGATTAGAAACAAAAAATGAAAGTATCCTACTTATGTTCCAGTGCTTAACACTTGATCAAATTAGAACTTTAATTTTAACTTTAGAAAGATGATTACGTCGCTAAATCCCCTTTCTATCCAGAACCGTTATGGTGATATAAGTCCTTTATAATTGGTGCAGGTGCAGTTTCTCTTTAAAGTCTGGAAAGCAGACATGGAAAGGGGTGGCTGATTAGGCTCTGGCCTAAGTTGTGTACTGCTGCTGCTAGCAGCCAGAGCAAGCCTCAAGAGAGGAGCTAGCTGGCTGATCCTGTGTGGATCTACCGTTTGAACTTTGGAAAACAAACCTGGAGGAAATCTTGTTTTACTGTGGTTGCCAGATTTGGATGACAGAAAGAAGTGTGTGCTGTCTTGAAGTCGTTGGACTAACAGAGTGGTCAGAGCAACTACACCGTCAGGAGGTGAAGCTACAAAAGGCACCAAGTAAGTGAATGACAGACTGAGGAGGATTCCCAGGCAGGGTAGCCTAAAAAGAGACAAGGTCTATGCCAGTGAGGAGTCTGGGAGTTGCAGCTAACAAGAGAACATTGTCAGCAGGGTGGACTGCTATAAGAGGAGATTGTGTGATAGTTTGCTCACACAGATACCAAAGTAAAGCTGCTGTTGGAGCAAAGCCAGCCCTGCAGGCTAATTGTGGAAATCCTGGATGTAAAGGTACCATTGCAGAGTCTGATAACCCCAGGGAGAAGTCTGTGTCGTTAAACAGATTTGTAGCCTTCACCAGAAGAGGGTGCTAAGGGTCCCTGGAGGTTGGGTTATCTGGAGAGTAGGGCGGGCCAAAACCCCACCCTATGGTATGAAGTTTAAAGACGACGGTCTACAGAGTAAAGACTTCTAATAATAATAGACTGTTTGTATCCTGGCCAAAAGGTGGCACTGCAAAAGACTATCTGTATCCTGGCCAGAAGGTGGCACTGCAAAAGACTATCTGTATCCTGGCCACAAGGTGGCACTACACCAACTACAAGAGACTGTTTGTATCCTGGCCACAAGGTGGCACTATAAGAGACTGTGTGTTTTCTTCATGAGTTATAATTTCTCCGGAGCAGAGAAGCTGCACGGGGGTAGTCAGGGTGTTCCTGCACGTTTAGTAAGAAACGTATATGTAGATTTTTATTTTCATTATTTCTAATCCTTGTTTATGAGCCATACTAATAAACAAGTCTTCTGCATCTGAAATCTGTATTGCTGAACCTTTTGTCATAAAGGATTCCTGTGGCAAACGGCCATCCTTGTCACACTCTGTAATAAATTTGCTATATACAGGTTGAAACAGTGGTCAGTAAAAATAATGTCACCAGTTACTGGACTGGAATGGGGCTATTTAAAATGTACTTTCACACTCATGCATCCTACTAAAAACAAAATTAGTTTTTAGCCTTATTCTCTTCCCATGTGGGGTGTAGGTTGAGTACAACATAGTTGAGTATAACTGCCTAGGAAAATGGGATATCAATAAAGGTATCACCGTTTCTTTCTCCCTCTATTGGGTATAAGCAAGTGCTCTATTTGCAAGAATTTCTATGGCAGTCTAAATATTAACCGTTGCCTAACGGGTATTGCTGTCCCGTTTCACCTGTCTAAGGCTTTTTCAAAGGCTAAATTGGAGAAACAGCTTGTGCTGTGTGTTAACCATCTTTATATACCTTTAGTTATTAAGAAAAGCCAACAGGTGTGTTTTTTCATTCAATAACGCGCACGCCACCGTAATGGTGTCATGCATGCGCATGTTAGCGTAATTGTGTCATATATTGAACCTAGGAACGTCTATGATATTTTCTTGATTGAATGCAATTCTAGCACACGTGCAATTGAGCAGAATGCCCACTTAGAATTTTTTTGACTATTTTGTGTATATGCGCAATAGAACCAAGGAACGTCTGTGAAATTTTAGTGATTGAACACCTTTCTAGAGCATACGCAAATTGAGCAGAATACCCACTAAGAAAAATGTGTGACAACTTCGTACACAGAGATACACAAGCATCTCTCTTTACTTGCAAGTACATGTATAGGGCCTGCGCAAGAATGGCGTTAACGCAGTTGCTACAAATGTCTTTAAATTTACCTGATTGAGTTTATTGGAAGCGTATGCGCAATATGACAAAATGTACACTTTCAAGGTACGGAAGTATATATATTTGCTTACATGCACAACAATGTATGAGCACTAGAAGGAAATAGATACTTAGAAACAATATAGTAAAACTCCTAGAAGGGACTCTGTTTGAAGGAGTGACAGTATTGGGAGAACATATGCAGTAAGATCAATTAAAAACACTAGGTGCATACATAATATATCACATATAATATTATATGTTGATTATAAAAATGGAAAAAAAATAATAGAGAATACTATATATAAGTATAACTGTGAAATTATAATATAGTGTATGAAACATCATTTTTACAAAATATGAAACAATAAATAAAAAAGTAAAAAAGTGTGCTTTATATACAAAAGCATAAACTTGTGACTGAATGTACCATTCTCTATCAGAGAAAAGTTGTGAACTTAACCATGAGTATATGACATAATTTGTCAAATTAAATGATGATATAGTAAAAGGTGATTAAAGTGTGTTTGAATATACAATGACTGATAAGTATCTTTAAATAAGTGAAGTTGTGGTGCTATAGAGGTACACTCCTGCTGTTATAAAATCTCTAACCCTCCTTAAATAATTAAAGGAAGGCATGTACACTAAATTGGGCATTTTAAACAAATGTACACTTTGACCAGATGTTGGTTATCTTATTTGATGAATAAATAACTACCTCTATATCTGTTTATATAAGATATATAAAATATATATGAAGTGAAAGTTGAGTTTTCCAAAAATTATTTGATAATTTATATGAATGGGGTAAATGAAAATCTTTTATTTAACCCAGCAGGGTTAAGAGTTTTTAATTGATGGATCCATTTGGATTCTTTTTGAAGTAGGATCCTATCTAGATTTCCTTTCCTTCGTCCTAGAGTTACATTATCCAGGACAGGGAACTGCATTACCCTCGCATCATTGTTATGATACAGTTTAAGGTGGCGAGCCACTGGTCTGTCAAGTTCATTTTTTATAGAGTTGAAGTGTTCTAGCCCCATTCCAGTCCAGTAACTAGAGACATTTTTTTACTGACCACTGTTTCAACCTGTATATAGCAAATTCACTACTATACGGATATTTACTGATACAAGATTGGACATTTCATACTAGATAAGTGAATGTGGTTGTGCCACGTATATGGAGAGTTTGATATGGAAATAAAGACAGTAGTTATCCATACAGAAAAACAAGTTTTATACTTAAGTGTGGCTAATTAAAGTGGTTATTGGATCAAATAACTCCCTCTTCCTCCCCCGCTAATCCCCTCTCCCCTCCTCTCCCCATCCATTTTCCTACCTCGTCTCTCTCCCTCCCTTTCTTCTCACTCTTCCTCCCTCCCTCTATCCCTTTTCTCTCCAACCCCCTCTCTCTCACCTTCTCTATTCCCCTCCCTTGTATGTCCCTTTCACTCCTCCCTTTCCTACACCTCCCTCTCTTCTTTCCCTTTCTCTTTCCTCCTCCTCTCTTTCCCTCTCTTGCTTTCTTTCCCTCCCTTTCCCCTTCTATTTCTCTCTCTCCCCTCTCTCTTTCCTCCCCATCCCTATCCCTTCTCTCTTTCTCCCCCCTCCCTTTCCCCCTCTCTTTTCTCCCCTCCCTCTTTTTTCTCCCTCCCTCTTTCTCTTTCCTTCCACTCCCTCTCCCCATTAGTCTCCTCTTCTCTCTTTCCTCCCTCTCCCCCCTCTCTTTCATCCCCTCTCTCTTCTCTCTTTCTTGCCTCTCCCACTCCCCTCTCTTCCCTCCCTCTCCCCTCAATTTCCCACTATCTCTCCCTCCTTCTTTCCTCTCCCTCTCCTCTCCCTTTCTTCTCTGTTCTCTCTTTTTTCTCCATCCCTCTCTCTCTCATTTTCATCCCTCTCTCCCCTCTCTTTTTCCTCCCCCTACCACTCTCTTTCCTCCTCCACTCCCTGCCTCTTTGACTCAATTACTTCCAATTGGAGCCTGTTCCACTTATGATTTACCCATTCTGTAACTTCCAGATTGGAAAGAGACCTCCTCTTATTACCGACCACCTATTATCTCCAATAGCTTGTAACACAAATAACTCATTTATGATGCACAGAAACACATTTGAAACCAAGAAAGCTAACATATGTTTTTTGTTATCTGTCAGTAGGGGAGCTAACTGTAACACTCACAAGCCACAACCCAGCATGCACCAGTGATTGCTAGCTATCTGTTAGTCATCATATCTTGCCTCGACTACTGCAACTCTCTCCTTGTTGGCCTCCCCACCACTCATCTGTCTCCACTCCAATTCATAATGAACTCCTCCGCTAGACTCATCTAACAAACTCAACGCTCAGTGTCTGCAACACCTGTCAGTCACTCCACTGGCTTCCCATAGCCTCCAGAATAAAACGTAACATGACCCTAACATATAAAGCTCTCAACAATAGTTCACCCACCTTATCTCTGCTCTTGTCTCTAAATACTCTTCGTTGAGCTAATGACCTTCTTCTTTCCTCCTCTCTTATCACCTTCTCTCACTCCCACCATCAGGACTTTTCTTGTGGTGCCTCTACTCTATGAACTCCTTGCCTCTTTCACTAGACTATCCTCCTATCTCAAAACCTTCAAGAATCTGATAAAAAAATCTAATACAAAATTAATATGTGTAAAGAAGTGTATCTCCTTCATTAGATTTTGAGCTCAATGACAGGGCCCTCCATTCTTTTGAAATGTGTTAATATAGTTTTTGCCTTGTACTTAACACCTGTATAGCACAAAGGAATTTGCTGGCTTCTTACAAATAAAGGATATTAATATTAATAATAATAATAATAATAATTGCTGCAGACTTACTATGGAGGACACCATTCCAGAACGTTGTTTACGTAGATTTTTTACAGCCTGGAAAACATCAATAACGCCCTCAACATTTGCACTTTCTAGAAGATTCCACAGGGCACAGAAAGTTCCAGTTTGCTGAGATCCATCACTACAGGATAAAACAGATACCATGGGAAGTTGTAGGAAAAGGGAAAAATAGAGGTGTATAGAGAAAAAAGAGAGAATAGGAAAGTGTGAGAAAAAGAAGGGAGTGTGACAGAGAAAGGAAGGAGAGGGGGTGTGATAGAGAATGAGGGAGAGGGAAATGTGAGAAAGGAGGGAGAGGGGACTAACAGAGGAAAAGGAGGGATAGAGGAATGTGAGAGAAAAGGTGGGAGAGGTGAAGCGAGAGAGAAAGGAGGGAGTGGGGATGTGAGAGAGAAAGGAGGGAGAGGAGATATAAGAGAGAAAAAATGGAGAGGGATTTGAGAGCGAAAGGCGAGAGAGGGGATGTGAGAGAGAAAAGAGGGAGAGGAGGTGTGAGAGAAAAAGGAGGAAGTGGGTGTGAGAGAGAAAGAGGGAGAGGGGTGTGTGAGAAAGTGTTATATGGTGTAAGAGCCTCCTTTACCTGCAGTGCACAAGGATAGGAACAGACTTGTCTCTCTTGCTCTGCTCCTCCAGTCGCCTTGCCGGCACACCCTTCCTGACTTTTGCGATCATTGCCAGCAGGTCCTTGGTCTCCGTGGGCACGGCCTCCTCCCACTGGTTATACTGATACTGGGAAACCTTCCTCACCTCCTTCCTCTGCAAAAATAGAGATATAAGGAGTACTTACCATGACTCACTCCCTGATAAAGGAGGTGCAAGACTGTGTGATAGAGCTAAGTTACCTTTCACTACACATGCTCTTATTATTTTTTTTATAAATATGTATTAAAAATAAACCATGCTTCAATTTCTTGATAAATTATCGAAATTACATTTCACCATTACATTTCCAATAAAAATGGCAATTCTTTTTTCTTTTTTTTTTGAGGAAATATAGACTTCATTGTAAATATCTTCATTGTCTCACCTTGGAGTGTCTGATCTCAAAGGAGCGCTCTGTGTAGCTGCCACGTGTCTTCTCTTCAGTCAGTTCCACGTCCAAGTCCTCATGTTTCTGCTTCTTCTCCTCCCAGTAGGGAGCACAGGCAGCCACCTGGAATTACCAGAGAGGCATTAGTGGTGGCTCAGTGTTAGACAAGTGGGCAAATATAAAGGAAAGTGGAATTCAATTTAACAAGTGGTACAGATAGAGTGGAAATAACTTAATAGGAGAGACAGATAGATATATAGAGGGAGACAGACCTGGTGACAGACATAGAGATGAATCGAAGGATATATAGATATATAGATAGATACTGTAGATAGATAGATAGATAGATAGATAGATAGATAGATAGATAGATAGATAGATGGCACCTTGTTCTCCCGGGCAGGTCCAGACAGACAGATAATGGTCTTTACTTTTCTCTGGACTATCATTTGCCAGAAGTCAGACATTGTGTTTTTCAATGGTCCCTGAGTGGCAATGATTTCACGTGTCCCCCAATATCCCTAGGGAAGGGTCAACATGTCACATCTTGTAATCTGGTATATAGCACAACACACTTGAAAGTAATTATAAATTATGAATAATGGAGAAGTTCAAAGATTAATCAGGGCCAACAATTTACTACAAAAAATAATAAAGTTTATTTATACAATGGGGCCACTGAAACATTCAATTCAAGCCAAACACTTGCATTAATTTCTATTCAGCGTATCTGTCATTCTATATTGAGTATCCAGTTTTATCTAAGGTGACATGGAACACAATAATGTTCTACTTTAAATTTAAGAACTCCTCTAGTCTGTCTATTTTATCTAATCCAAAATATTGGCTTATTGAATCCTGAGGTTGGCCTCCTGCATACCCAAGGCATGCTTGAATTCCTTTACTGTGGTGCTAGAACTGTATATATACCACAATTGTGTGGCCTATCTGGGACTCACTATTATATATGAGGCATTGATGTACTTTGTAGACTCATCACAGTCACTGTCCTCATCTGATGACATGTCACTGTCCTCCACGCTCTCGTGACTCTGCTCCTCATCCAGTTTAATCAGGACACGATTAAATTCATCTGCCGGAAAACACAAATAGTTAATGAAATAAAACAGCCTGGACATTGAGTTAAGATATTAATAATCTAATAACAGTGATGCATATAATGGTCACTCACAGGGGACAATGGCGGGGTTACTGTTCTTCTCTTTGTTGTCTGGGTGATTTCCTGCAGTTTGGGGTCTCCAGTTCCTGTATGTTGGCAATCTCTGAAGGAAGGGATTTCATACAGAGTTTCACATACAAACAGCACTGTACCACAAACTATACAATGTACTCTGGATAAAATAAGTGCATCCTCCTTAGATGAGCAAAGAGTGTGTGTTGCCTCCTTGAAAGGAAGGAAGCAAATATCTCACCTGGAGCTCACACTCGATCTGGGAGGGCTCAGATGGGGGGTCTCTTTTCTTCATGTTGCTCAGTACTAGGGGCAAATCTGAGATGCTGATCTCCGTCTCCCCAAACTGGTTGTATTCCACCAGAGACTTGTGTATGAAAATGTACTGTGACTGAGGGGTTGGAGACAGAATAATGTGAACAAGTGGTACCAATGTCATGTATTTAGATACCTTGACAGTCACTGCTACTTGAACATTAGACTCACCTCGACTTGAACCATCAGACACCGCTGGCGCCTAAGCTGTACCACATAACCATAGACATCCACCCTGCCCTCGGCCTCTAGGCCTTCCAACATGGCGTCAATACTTATATAGGTTCCTGTACGTCCCACACCAGCACTGAATGCAAAGAAAACACACATAACATTAGCATTGTATCAAGATTGTAGAGTCCTGAAGAGAATAAGCAGTGCCTATTTAATTAAATGTCAGTATTTCCATTAATCCCCTTCTGGATCGCTACCTTCTCATGGTGAGGAGGTTTGTGTTCCTCAATGAAGCGTTAAGCTACACAATGTATGGTCACCCAAGAGGGGCAGGTCAAAGCAGAGAGATCAGACAAATTCCGATCCACTGGAGAAGGAACGGGCAACCCACTCCAGTATCTTTGACGAGAAAACCATAAGGAAAAGTGCAACCAGAAGCACAGACAAATGTGCCTGCCGTGCTGCCTCCATATGGTCACTGAGAGTCAGACACGACAAAAGGACTCAACAACAACAACATTTCCATTAATATGCATTATAATAAAATGACCATCAAATATCCTTGCTTGCATGGGTGGCCAGGACTAGCCATCAGCAACAAGCTAGGACTAGCCATTGGCAATCAGCCAGGACTAACCATTTGCATTGGGCCGGGACTAGCAAACATGTTGAATTTTATAAAAGAGGTACAAAATAAGAATACCTGAAAGATATGTTTCCCGGTGATTACTTATCAAACACCTGGTCTAATCCAACTAGGATACTGTTATATTCAATACAGTCAGAATACACTTTAATTTACAACTACTTCTGAAAAATCCCTATTTTACCTGGTCTTTAATATAATATTTTCCATTACATTATAACTCTGACTTGGTGAAGGGTGGAAGCTTTATCCATCAATGGCCGTTACCTGCAGTGAACGATGATCGGACCACTGAAGAAGTTACTCAGAGCGTTGACCCTTCTCCGTAGTTTGAGGAGCAGGTTGGGATCGTCGGGCACCCCATGGTCTGGCCAGACTGTGAACTGAATGTGGGTAATATCTCGCTCAGTTTTCTCTCGTTTCTGAGCAAAGACAGAAAGTGAAGGGGGATATAAAGTCAAATCAGAAATGTCCAACTATCCTAGGACAAGAATCGACAAAGGACAGACACACAGATACACAGAGATACACAGTGGTCGCCTGGACAATAGACAGGCAAATAATAAAAAATAAAAAAAATAAAAATGTATCTATCCTTATGTATTTATAAATGTTGTTGTGAGATGTGTGTGCTATATGGTGAGATCACTATGCTATATTGTCACTCTATGTGCTGTATTGTGAGAAGACTGTGTGCTGTATTGTGAGGTCACTCACTGTGCTGTATTGTGAGGTCACTCACTGTGCTGTATTGTGAGGTCACGCACTGTGCTGTATTGTGAGGTCACTCACTTTGCTTTATTGTGAGGTCACCCACTGTGCTGTATTGTGAGGACACTTACTGTGCTGTATTGTGAGGTCACGCACTGTGCTGTATTGTGAGGTCAGTGTGTGTGTTGTATTATGAGGCCACTCACTTTGCTTTATTGTGAGGTCACCCACTGTGCTGTATTGTGAGGCCACTCACTGTGCTGTATTGTGAGGACACTCACTGTGCTGTATTTTGAGATCACTCACTGTGCTGTATTGTGAGGTCACTCACTTTGCTTTATTGTGAGGTCACCCACTGTGCTGTATTGTGAGGTCACTCAGTATAATGTATTGTGAGATCACTCACTGTGCTGTATTTTGAGATCACTCACTGTGCTGTATTGTGAGGTCACTCAGTATAATGTATTGTGAGGCCACTCACTGTGCTGTATTGTGAGGCCACTCACTGTGCTGTATTGTGAGGTCACTCACTGTGCTGTATTGTGAGGTCACTCACTTTGCTGTATTGTGAGGTCACTCAGTATGATGTATTGTGAGCTCACTTTGTATTATAGTGCATATTGAGAGGTCACTCTGAGTGCTATATTGTGAGGTTACTCACGTGGAGCACATGGAGTTTCCGGGTGATGTAATCTGGGAAGGTTTTCTCCTCTCTGATCTTCACAAGGATGTCGCCAAAGGTCTCAGTATCATCCTCCATTGATGGCCAATACTGAGCACACTTGTTCTGTAGTTAGAGAATAGGATTATTAAAATAAATTTCATAATTGTGATTGCTCAATAACTTCTGTATATGTGTTACACTAACACGCTGACACTAGTATATTCCCATTGTCCTCCTACAGATCCATCTTACCCCCATTACTCCCAGAGCTCCCCTCAAGGCCCATCTCATCCATCTACTCTTCTCAACCCCATCCTTATATCATAGAACACTCCTCCATATCATCTCCTCCAATAATTCTCCTCAGGTCATTCCCCTCCCCAGACACTCACCTCTCTCCCTCTCCTCATCAAGGCTCTTCTCAGTCTTCAGACTTCAAACTCTAATTGAAGCCTTACCTCCTAAATATCCAACCCCACATTACCTGATATCCTTATCTTAAGTTCAAGCCAGTCTAATGCATGTGCTTATTACCAAATCATTTTTACCTCTAGATTATTTATCAGTTTTATAAATGTACACCATTGAGACTGTCCACCATAACGATAATAATATTATATTCTGGGTCTTACCCGGTTCCCTTCCTCGCATCGAGTCACCATCACAATAATAGAAGATTTTTGTTCCCAAATCATCCTCCAGAAATCATTCATTGTCTCGTCTTTAGGGCCTATGAAACATACCACAATTAATATGTCCATCCTATAAATAAGAGTGTAATTAAATCTCTGACACTCTATTTTAAGGATATCTAATGAGAATCTGATGGCCACAGCTGAAGCCATGGAAGTAGCTCACCTTGAGAGAAAAAATAGCAGTCTGGAAGAACCTGATTAATATTTGGTGTACAAGAGGTACTATTGTATGTGGCTTCATAAAGAAAAGGGCCCTGATTTATTTAACAAATAAGTAACCACAGCACTTGAATTGCATTTGTAGGCTAGACATTTGGACACTGATTTTTAATGAGATCTAATGAAAAATATATATATTTCTGGAAATATTTTTGTGTCAGTGTGTGCTGCCTGCAGTGTGTTTGTTTCTGACAGTGACCCTGCATTTTTGAATTGTGATTTGCATGTAATGCAGTACTATGAGTACTAAATATAATTAGCAATCCAGCAAGTCACAAATAACGATTTCAAAACCAAGAAATTACCTTGAGCAGCAATGTATTTCCTCGGTTCCTTAAATCCCTAAAATGAAAAGCAGTCAATGATGTATATTTGTATTTTATGATAACAATTAATTAATTTTAGTGACCGACAGATGGACACACTTGGGATGGAGACAAGCTGCTGAGGGCATGGTGGGGTTTAGAGTGAGGAAGGACTGGGGGGGGGGAGAGAATAGGAAGATCATGGTTTAGGCATGGCTGCTTACATTGACATAACTGGCATTGATATAGTCTGATCCGTTCTCGCCTTGTATCTCAGACAGAATCACGCGATTATCGTCATCTGTAATATCAGTAATATCAGAGGGTTAGCATAAAGTCAACATTGAGATCAATTATCAACTTGCAGAACATCCCATTTAACCAATTAATTATAACCCTGTCCTTTGGTCAATTTGATCCTACATGCGACTGACTCATTAACCCATTAAACATGTCCCTGTCATTAGGTCACTTTGACCCTACATGGGACAGACCTTTTAACACATTAAGCATGTCTTTGTGGGACTGACCCTTTAACATATTAAATCACTTGGACTTTAACCCATTTACTTTGTGCTTCATTCTCTGGTCACTTACAGGGCAATATATCAATGTATCGGTTTTTCGTTTGGTTACACTGTTTTCTGGCTTCTTTAATGCTGAATTTGGAGAAAACGCGTGGGATACTCTGCAAGATACACAACAAGTCCCAGATTAGTGATTTGGCGGTACTCGCACATAGATCTTATAGTAACAACACTGTAAAAATGAAATATCAGGTCATATAACATATGTGCAGCACTCAGCATCCTAGACCTGGTAGATTCCCATTTATTTAGTACAAACGTGATTGTTTCTAATGTGTCAATTAGTATTGTTAATAAATAATGCAATGTTGAGCTTCGCAAAACAAAGTGAAATTTGGCAAAAATGTATAAAACTGCCAAAATTTTTATAGGATTTCTGTATTATAGGAAAACAAAAACTCACATATTAGTGAGGTATGTAACAAACTAATATCATATTTTTTTTTATCTATCTGTGGAAGGAGGGGTGGGGGAGGAAGGAAGAGGCAAAGGTGAGGATGATTTCAAAGATAATTGGATCTCACTGAAATTGACACCAACCTCCTTCCCCTACACAAGCTTAGCAGCAGGCAAACTTTCTTCAGTATAACACACAACTTTCCCTAGTGTATCATGGATGCCTCCAGGGTTCTGCAGAATCTTCATTTAGTTTCTAATTAAATCATGCCTTATGGTATTTTGCCATTCTAATTAGGCTCTTAGTTAGACTCATGGTTTTCTCAGTATACCATTTGTGTCCTTATTAACTCATTTTTATTTGAACCCTTGGATAATTTTAATTAGTGTTATATTTAAATTATGCTCTTATGAAGAACTTGACCTGATAATGTGCAAATTGTTTTCACACAAATTAAAATAAATAAATAATTACAATCTTTAATTATTAACTGTTATATTCAATGTTGGGATTTATCGCGTGACGTATGCGCAAGAAATCGCCAGCACTGACAGCTGCAGTGCCAGCAAGTAGCCTCTAGATGGCGCTGTTAGGTTTCAGGGAAGACCTATAATTATTCCCCCCTCTGACGTGGCACAACTCGACGGCGCAGAATAGAATAGAGGCCATCGCTATGTTCGGCAGGGACACTCGGCCCTTGAGGGCGCCTCTCATAGCTCAAGGCCTCTTCTGTCGGCGCGCCTTATATGCATTGTGCAGCAGTATTCCCGAAAATCGGCAGCACCATCTAGCGGTTGGAGGCGGCACTGCTGCTGCCAATCTTTTGCATAGGGGAAGAGGGAAAGGACCTGATTTTGTTTTAATGGCAGCAGACATATTTTTTGCTCCTAACAGGATTAAACACCTGGGAGGAAGCATGGATTCAGATCTGAATTAATTTCTGTTAAAATACTGCTATTTTGCATTGTCACTTGGCAATAAGAATGAGTAGAGAGCATGCCAGTAGTAATAGGGACCATGCTGACCCATTAAATTTATGGCTCGTGATGTCTTCTTAAGCATGTCCTAAGATGGTCCCTCCACTTACCTGGAATTCATCAAGGAAGAGCCTCCCCTCGTCGGCATTCTTCCTTTTGTAGGTCTCCAGTAGTTGCTCCACCGCAATGGGTTCAATATTCCGAATCTGCTTCTCGTCATCTGCACAAGTAAAGATAAGTGGAAAGAGATGGTTTCCTGCGCACACCGCGGCAAACCTTCGTCACCAGATAATATCCCATGCGCTTTATTTTAATAAAACTTGTATTGATGTACTGTATGTGTACAAAACATAAAAGCAAAATTGACAATAAATAAGAACCAAAAAGGCCATTTTATCTAACTAAAGTTTGGCTTAATTAAGACTCAGAATAGTCTTGTGTTTATCCCAGACATGTTTAATTTCCTTAACTGTTTTTGACTCTACCATTTCCACTCATCTATGGCCATCATATGTAAAGATTCCTGCTCAATCCACCTTAAGTAACCGCGGGATCCACCTTAAGCAAACTGATTATTATAATGAAGAGTTCCAAGACTGCTGCCAATCAAGATCTGGTCTCTCCTATACAGCTTCAGTTTCTGGCTGTGTTTCTTTCCCCCACTTGTAGGGCATGCTCTGTGGTCTTTGTGATGTGATCTCATTGGCTAATACGGCATGGTCCTGGATTCCAGTTCTCTGCTTGTGACCCTGAACTTGATCCTGTGATGCTGATTATTCTCAGCTCTGGTCTTTTAAATTCAAGCACCCTTATCTTTCGCCTATTTCAACCTCAAAAATCAAACCCTACTACTACCCATTACCCTTTGACCTTTCTCAGGTAGCTCACAACTACATCAGAGTACTTCCTTACACAGATCCGGGACTCAGATTGGTGCTTTTTATAAAAGCTGATTGACAGGAATGTGTTGTCAAATTTATAGATTGCAATAAAAAGAAACATTCAAGTCTTCAACCAGATAAAGGATGAAAACTTTGTGGAGGAAGTGCTTTCCTTCTACCAATTGCTGCTAAGTTAATTGAGTTAATATTTATTCAAGTTTTAAATTACTTCTATCCTCCCCTGCATGGAAAGTATACATAATGAACCAGATGCACAGGGTGCTAAGAAAGAGTTATATATTTATTATATTAGTTCTATTATAGTTATATTGTTCCCTTTCATGAATTATACAGCAAATCAGTTATATAAACAGCTTATGAAATAAAGACTTTGGTGTGATTCTCTTTTTGTTCATTTTTTACATATTTACTTTGGTTATGAGATAAATAAATATTATAGCAAGCTGTTATAGAGCAGAAAATATTCAAGGGAAGTGACTAAAATGGTGGGTCTAAATGACAAGACACATAAGAAGACTCCATGACATTAATATGTATAGATTAGAGGGGACTCCATGACATTAATATGTATAGGTTAGAGGGGACTCTACAACATTACATTAATATGTATAGATTAGAGAAGAACATGGAGAGGGGGATATAAGAGAGACCTGCAAATATATAAAAGTATCTCCAAGAACACAAGAACAAGAGGTCATTATTTGAATTTGGAAGGCAGGAGAAAAAGTGATAATGTCTACTAATTTACAGAAAGGGTAGTAAATAAGAGGAACAGCCTTCCAGTGTAAATGGTGGAGTCAGTCACACTCAGGATCAGAGAGCGGTTTTCAATTTGGCTGCCCACCCCCCCCCCCAGGCTGCTCCATTCCACCCCCAAAGTATTAATTATTATTAATTATTAAGTCATTATTTAAATGCACAGAAAAAGTTAATAAATATTTTTTTTTAATCAAACCCACTTAACTATCCTTCAGTGACCCCTTTATAAGACATCTAAACTGATCCTTTAATTGATAGTTTTCCATCTACATTGCTTTGATTATATACAATATATGCACCTTGTCCCTTCTTACCTTTTATTTATTTGAATGAAGTAAATACAGTGACCACCAGACCCCATATATTATATACCCCAGTGAGCCCCCCTCAGCCGCACATGTAAGAGTGGAAACAGATATATAATTACCTTGTTCAACAAGTGGGTAGCGCTGCTCACATTGGCTGTAAAATAATGTAATTTTATTAAGAAAATGTGGATATGACACAAAATACTGAAGACATTATTGAGATAGATACTTACTAATATTGTACAGTATGGGGATCATACCTTGTATTGTACAGTATGGGGATCATACCTTGTATTGTACCGTATGGGGAGGATCAGACCCTGTATTGTACAGTATGAGGTGATCAGACCCTGTATTGTACAGTATGGGGGAAATCAGACCCTGTATTGTACAGTATGGAGGAGATCAGACCCTGTATTGTTCAGTATGGGGGAAATCAGACCCTGTATTGTACAGTATGAGGTGATCAGACATTGTATTTTACAGTATGGAGGAGATCAGACCCTGCATTGTACCGTATGGGGAGGATCAGACCCTGTATTGTACAGTATGAGCAGATCGGACCCTGTATTGTACAGTATGAGGGAGATCAGACCCTGTAGTGTACAGTATGAAGATCAGACCCTGTACTGTACAGTATGAGGAGATCAGACCCTGTACTGTACAGTATGAGGAGATCAGACCCTGTAGTGTACAGTATAAAGATCAGACCTTGAATTGTACAGTGTGAAGATCAGACCCTGTATTGTACAATATGGGAGAGATCAGACCCTGTATTGTACAATATGGGAGAGATCAGACCCTGTATTGTATAGTATGGGGGAGATAAGACCTTGTATTGTACAGTATGGAGATCAGACCCTGTATTGTACAGTATGGGGGAGGGCGGTCAGACCCTGTATTGTACAGTATGGAGATCAGACTCTATATTGTACAGTATGGAGATCAGACTCTGTATTGTACAGTATGGAGATCAGACCCTGTATTGTACAGTATGGGATCAGACCCTGTATTGTACAGTATGGAGATCAGACTCTGTATTGTACAGTATGGAGATCAGACCCTGTATTGTACAGTATGGAGATCAGACCCTGTATTGTACAGTATGGGGAATTAGACTCTGTATTGTACAGTATGGGGGAGGGCGGTCAGACCCTGTATTGTACAGTATGGGGGGATCAGATCCTGTATTGTACAGTATGGGGAGATCAGACCCTGTATTGTACAGTATGGGGGGATCAGATCCTGTATTGTACAGTATGGGGGGGGATCAGACCCTGTATTGTACAATATGGGGGGTCAGGTTCTGTATTGTATAGTATGGGGGAGATCAGACTCTGAATTGTACAGTATGGAGATCAGGTCCTGCATTGTACAGTATGGAGCTCTGACCCTGAATTGTACAGTATGGGGGAGATAAGACCCTGCATTGTAAAGTATGGAGATCAGACCCTGTATTGTACAGTATCGGGGGATCAGACCCTGTATTGTACAGTATTGAGGAGTCTAGACTGTGTACTGTACAGTA
The DNA here is from genome assembly GCA_027410445.1 of Discoglossus pictus. Classification (NCBI taxonomy): domain Eukaryota; kingdom Metazoa; phylum Chordata; class Amphibia; order Anura; family Alytidae; genus Discoglossus; species Discoglossus pictus. The sequence continues at coordinate 155,686,240 of CM050170.1, read as the reverse complement.
TGGATATCAGACTCTGAATTGTACAGTATGGAGATCAGGTCCTGCATTGTACAGTATGGAGCTCTGACCCTGAATTGTACAGTATGGGGGTATCAGATCCTGTATTGTACAGTATGGGGTATCAGATCCTGTATTGTACAGTATGGGGGGATCAGATCCTGTATTGTACAGTATGGGGGGATCAGGTCCTGTATTGTACAGTATGGGGAGATCGGGTCCTGTATTGTACAGTATCGAGGAGTCTAGGCTCTGTACTGTACAGTATGGATATCAGACCCTGAATTGTACAGTATGGGTGACCCTGTATTAGATCTATATTCTCACCTGGATGCTCTCTTCTGCAGTTTGTAGATTTTAAACAGCACCAGGATTAGAGCCAGAGAGGTGAGAACAATAAGAAACGCCAGGAACCCAATGAGAGCTTTGTTATTATCTGCAGAGAACAGAGGGAGACACCAATGGATTTAATACTTTATCTGTATACAAATACAAGCACTCCGGCCTCAAGAGCTTGTACTCTCATATACTTACAATATGTTTTTTTTTCCACAGTCACTTCTTCTCCCTTGTATTTACCATTGTCATAGTAGATCTGATTTTCCAAAAATGAAACAGAGAAAATATAGTTAATTTCTCCATTGGTGTGTGAATAAATAGGCATATGATTTAGTCCCACACAATATATACACACACAACAGAATATAAACACACACATATATATATATATATATATATATATATATCACATATAATATTTGTCAAACTGCGAGTCGTTATCACGCTTTGCGAGTTCGCAAAGTGAGCTCGCAAGAACTGCATCTCTCGCGAAGCGAGGGACGCAGTTCTGGCCACAAATGCAGACCTTGCAAAGCGAGGTCTGCATTTGTGGAGGTGGAGGCCCCAACGTCGTCAGCAATGAGCCGAACGCTCATTGCAGGCTGCAAATGCAGACCGTCGTGAAGTGAGGGACCGCATTTGCGGAGGGTGGCATAAACTTCAATGAGCCAAAGGAGGTGGAAGTGGAGGCTCTACAGCGCCTAACTCACACCTCACTCACGCTGAAAAATAACCCAGAAAAGCGGGACTTTGAAACAAAAAAATTACGACCTCACAAAAATAAGAAGTTAACGGGCGAAACGCGTACCTCCAAAAACAACAAAAACACTACAAAATATAAACAAAACATAAAAAATCACACACAGCATCAGGGGACAGCCACAACATCTGCCAGTGAGGTTGGATGCTAATTAAAGTCGAATTTAAGGAGTTTCGGAACTTGAAAATCGTCTAAGCAAGAGAAAAAAATGGCGCCTGAAAAAAATGAAAACGAGGCTACACAACCCCGAAGCGCACAAAACACCACCAGGCACGTACGACTTTTGCCAGGGACGTATGAGGTACAAAAATACACAGTTAGGAAACAGGGAAAATGCTCGCGAGTCGTGTAACACATAGACAAACTACGCCATTTTATAACACTAACTTGCAACTAATAACATTACAAATCTAAAATGGCGCTTTACAATATGAAACCAACGGTTTGCGCACGCAGCATATATCTAATGCACAGTTGGGACATTGATGACACTAACTCCTCAGCTCAGGAACAGTCCAACTGTACATTGTATGCTGCAGGAAAATAAAAAGAGATATTTAGCTCTTCCGGCTATTCATTGCTAGATATATCAATTACAAATAGGTAAAGTATATTAATTTATTAAGTAACTAATTAATTAATTATTATTTACAAAAATAGACATATATATCTGTCTTTGTGATGAGCACCAAAGGTGCTCAGAGGAACAAAAGTCAACGAAAGGTGCTCAGCGCTAGGCTGAGGTCCTCAGAGTAGAAAAAGCTTTACATTGTGTGTCAAACAGCTTTGCCATGGCTTCAAATTTTATTGCCCCATCATTTTTAATGGGCAAGTCGCTAGTATATATATATATATTCATCACATAAATACATTGATGGTTTTCGTCAGAAAATAAGGCTTCTTCTGCGATAGGTCTTATTCTTTGACAAAACTATATTTAATATAAAAAAAGTGCTCTGTGCAATAAATAGCATAAAAAATTTAAGATGATACTGGAGAAAAAAAACATCTAACGCATTTGGTCAAACAATAAGCTTTATTCTCTGACAAAATGCGTTGGCTGTTTTTTTTCCAATAGCATCTTACTTTTTATAAGTATGTTTACTGGAAGAGTGCATTAAATAATTATAACTACATTTGCTCTCCTCCCTTTTTGTTTCTTCGGTGGCTTTCTCTTGTGCCTCAAGGGTTCAAACATTGGACTAGTAGAAGAATTCCCCTTATTACAAGAATTATCACTGAGGATCCTTCGCTTTGAGACTCCATATACAGATTGGAGACAGTCACTGCTCAGGTTACACTGGGACACTTTCATATTTTCAGGTACGTTTTTTATGTGTATGCTCGTTTTTATTGCACACAGCACTTATATTTGATGTTAAATATTGTTTTTTTTCTCCTAATAAGTAGAATCTATCTATCTATATTTATAATATTTTCTCTCACCTTAATTGTATACGTGGTCAAATAAGACAGATCTTTTATTTGAAAGTGGCAGTCTTTACTTCTATTAGTTTTGCCGTCGATGTGCAGAACAAAAGTTCCTTTATTCCCATTAATATCTCCAGGATCCTTGCAGTGGATGTTGAAGCCGTTATAATCCACAACAGTTATTATGACTTCATTAACTTTTCCAGGTGCTGCAAAAAAATGTGTTACTAATTAATAATTAAGGTGGGTGCATATACACCTGGGGCAGGTATACAAAGTGGATATACTGTATGCACCTGGAGCAGGTATACAAAGTTGCTGTATTTACACCTGGGGCAAGTATACAAAGTTGGTGAATATACACCAGGAGCAGATATACAAAGTGGCTGTAAATACTCCAGGGGCATGTATACAAAGTGGGTGCATATAAACCTGGACAGGTATACAAGGTGGCTGCAAATATAACTGGGGCAGATAAACACATCAGTGGGTATATATATATAGGGACGACATATGGGGCAGGTATGCATATGAGGTGGATATACATTGGGTGATATTTACACAATGGGTAGTTATACATATTTGGGGCCTCATTCTATTATCGGCCGTAGGTCGCTGCGGGGCCGCAAGGACCGGCCGCAAGCTATTCTGCAAATTTATTCCCCTCCGGCAGGCTTGCGGCCGGCGCCTTGTTATCACTTGCGGCCGCACGTGCCGGAGGAAAGCCTTTGATCTAAAACGGCCGCAAGAGTTTCGGCCGCAAGAAAATCCCGGTTGCTATTCTATTGCTCCGGGAACCCTGTCTGCAAGGCTAAAAGCGAGCCGCAGCTTACTTGCAGCAAAAAGGTCCCGCTAGCACCAATTAAGCACATAAAATAGCCCAAATAAAGCCATCCTGCACTTTGAGGAGACTATAAAGAGATTGTAGGTGTTAGCAAAAATAGCACAACATTCCCCTATACTCAAATCCGTAAAAACAATTTTTTATTAAATATGTCAAATATCCATGTAAAAAGTCCAGAGTGCTTGGAGCACCTCAGACCCGCCCACGCTGCGGCCGGAAAATAAACAGGTAATGTAAACTCGGATTTGGGCTGATGTGCAAGCTTGAGAGGGGGTTGCTATTAATCCTCATGTCCCCCAATATGATCCCTAGCATTTACAAAGATTTACAGTGCAGTCTTCAATTTATATTTGACTTTAAAAATTTGGGAGCTTACGGCCGGTTCCAAGATATGCGGCCGGCCGTAAGGGGAGATCCTTGTGGGGCCGTATAATAGAATTGCGAGGTAACAGAACCCCCGCAAGGAATCGCAGCCTTACGGCCCATTTACGGCCGATAATAGAATGAGGCCCTTGGTATTTATACGCTAGGGCAGGTATACACCTCCAGTGGGCATACACCTCAGGCAGGTATACACAGGACTTACTTCCAGCTTCAGTCTGACAGTTATGCTCTTCTTCCTTTCCAGTTATTTCTATCCCATCCTCAATACTGTACGCTTCTATTTTCAGCTTGTATTTTTTATAGATTTTCAAGTTCATAAAAGTATATTTATAGAATTGTTTATTATCTGAACAAAAGACACAAGAACACAAAGGTTACACAGCACTTAGTACAGAGCCCACTATGATATTATATATTACTGTTATTTTAGGGCCTACGTTGTTGTACAGGACTACTGATGTTACATATAATTTGCTTGTTGGAAGAACCAGACTTGATAATAAGTTAAATGTTTTTGGATCACCCACCACATCATTGGCTGAATCTGCTCTCTGGTATTAAATATTAATTTTATGAAAGCTTAAGGGCACATTCCACCTAAGTCTCTTGTATAAAAAAGATATCTCAGGGGCTTTCTTAACTTGCCAGTTACTTCTCCATATTTGTGGAGAGTGGAAGCAGACATTTTAAATGGATTACTGAGCTCTGTGAGTTGATTGGGACAAAAGTTCCAAAGCTGCAGCTGAGTTCTAATATTCTATAAATAATGTCATATACTAGGTTTTTTTGTTTTGTTGTTAATTTTTTTTTATGTCCATAACTTACACAGCTGCCAATGTTGATAAAGGACCACTGTGGTGCTTTTACTGTATAAGTAAGGCCATATGTTTGTTTGTTTTGTTTTTGTTTAGACGTTCATTCCCGCCCGACTCTCTGTGACCCTATGGACTGCAGCATGGCACATCTCTCAGTCACTGCCCCTATGAGCTCCATCAAGTTCATGTCCATTGCTTCAGTGACCCTATCCATCTCTGCCTCTGTCGTCCCCTTCTTCTTGTGCCTTTAATTTTTCCCATCATCAGAGTCTTCTCTAGGGAATCCTGCCTTCTCATGATATAGCTAAAATATTTGAGCTTCAGCCTCATGATCAAACTTTCCAGTGAACAGCTTGTCTTGATTTCCCAAAGTACTGAGTTATTTGATCTTTTTCAGTCAAAGGGACTCTTAAGTAGTTTTCTCCAACACCACAATTCAAAGGTATCAATTCTACAGAGCTCAGACTACTTTATGGTCCAGGTCTCACATATGTATGTTACTACTGGGAATACCATAGTTCTAACTATTGTTGATAGTTTAATATCTTTACTTTCACTAGCTATTCAAGTTTGCCATAGCTTTCCTCCCCGGAAGCAAACATATTTTAATTTCATGGCTACTGTCACCATCTGAAGAAATCTTGGATACTAGGAAAATAGAATCTGTCACTAATTCCACTTCTTCCCCATCTATTTGCCAGAAACTGAGATTGCCATTTGCCATGATCTTCTTCTTTTTGAAATTGAGCAACAGGCCAGCTTTTGCACTCTCTTCTTTTACTCTCGTCAATAGGTCCTTTCGTTCCTCCTCACTTTCAGCCATCAAAGTAGTATCATTCACATATCTGAGATTGTTGATAATTCTTCCAGCAATATTGATTCTGGCTTTGGATTCATCCAGTCCAGCCTTACGCATGATGTACTCTGCATATAAGTTGACTAAACAAGGTGATAATATACATCCTTGTCGCACTCCTTTTCCTATCATGAACCCTTCTGTAATGTTCGATTCTGACAGTGGCTTCTTGGTCCACATACAGATTCTTCAGGAGGCGGATGCGGTGATCTGGTACTCCCATCTCTTTCAGAACTTTTTGCTGAAGTAAATGTTTTTTTTCTGGAACTCTCTTGATTTCTATATTATCCAGCAGTTCTCTTGTGCCTCTTATTCTGCGGAACCCAGGTAACACGTCTGGTAGTTCCCAGTCCATAAATTGCCGGAGTCGAGCTTGTATGATCTTAAGCATTACCTTGATGGCATGTTAAATGAGTTCAATTGTTTGATAATTGGAGCAATCTTTGGCACTGCCTTTCTGGGGGATTGGATTGTAGACTGACCTTTTCCAGTCTATTGGCCATTGTTGAGTTTTCCAAATGTGTAACACTTTTACAGCATCATCCTGCAGAATTTTGAATAGTTTAAATGGAATTTCATCACCTTCTGCAACCTTATTATAAGCAAGACATCCTAAGGCCCATTTCACTTCACTCTCCAAGATGTCTGGCTCCAGCTCATTGGACAAACTATTGAGGTTATCATTGCTGTTAAGATCCTTCCTGTATAGATCTTCAGTGTATTCCTGCCACCTCTTCTATCTTTATCAGATCATCTTCTGTGAAGTCTGTATCATTTTTGTCTTTTACCCCACCCACTTTGGCATGAAAGGTGCATTTGAGATCCCCAATTTTCTTAAAAGAGATCTTTTGACTTACCCATTATTTTTTTATCTCTACATCGCTCATTGTAGAATGTCTCTTCTTGCTATCCTCTGGGATTCTGGACAAAGCTTTTCTTATCTCCACTACCTTTCGCTTTCCTTCTTTCTCTGGCTACTTTCAAACCCTCATCAGACAGCCAGTTTATTACTTTTCTTTCTTTTAGGGATATTCTTTGTTGCTCTTTCCTGGATAATGTTGCAACTTCTGTCCAAAGTTCTTCAGGCATTCTATCTTCCATGTCTAGTCCCTTAAATCTATTCTTTACCTACACTGCATATTCACAAGGGATATTATCTATGTTGTATCTGCTTGGTGTTATGATTGTCCCTCTTTTCTTCAGCATAATTCTGGACTTTGCAATAGGAAGCTCATGGTCTGAGCCATTGTATAGAGCGCCTCCATCTTTGGCTCCAAAGTATATAGTCAATCTTTCTATTTTTTTTGGTTGTCATCTGGTGATGTCCATGTGTAGAGTCGTCTCTGAGGCTGTTGGAAGAGGGTGTTTGCTACCACCAGAGAATTATCTTGACATAATTCTACTATTATTATTATTTTTATTATCTTTATTTGTAACCGCCAACATATTCTGTAGCGCTGTACGGGGGTTTAGTACATGACAAAAACAAAATTAACACCTTATAAAGAATGGAGGGCCCTGTTTTTGAGCTTAAAATCAAGATTGAAAACTCGCAAACATACAATCTCAGGGTTTAGGTGTGATACAAGAGGGTGACAAATGCAAGATGGCAGTGTGAAAGCAATTTGTTTAGTTAAGTGGAGGTGTCTCTGTGTTGTGCTGTAGATTGTGGGTGTAAGTGTTATTAAGCTGTGGAGTGTGCAGTTGTGCATATTAAGTGTTTTTTTGTGATTTTTTAAAGGTTTTGAGACAGGAAGATAGTCTAATGGAATAAGGCAAGGAGTTCCAGATAGTAGGGGCAGCACAAGAAAAGTCTTGAAGGCGAAACTGAGAGGAGGTGATAAGAGAGTAGGAAAGAAGAAGGTCATTAGCATAACGAAGGGGGTGATTGGGAGAATATTTTGAAACAAGAGCAGAGATATAAGGGGGTGCACTGTTGTTGAGGGCTTTCAATGTTAGGGTCATGATTTTAAATCTGATTCTGGAGGCTGTGGGAAGCCAGTGGAGTGATTGACAGAGAGGTGTGGGGAGGCCAGCAAGGAGTGAATTGCAGTAGTCGAGTCAAGATATGAAGAGAGAGAGTATTACAATTTTAGCTGTGTCTTCTGTAAGATAGTGGCAAATTTTGGAAATGTTTTTCAGGTGAAACTGACAAGATTTTGTTATTGATTGAATGTGAGGAATAAAAGAGAGGATGGGATCCAGTAGAACCCCAAGATAACGTGCCTGGGAGGTAGGAGTGATGATGGCATTGTCAACAGTGAGGGATATTTGAGGAGTGAAAGCTGCAGTAGAGGGTGAAAAAAAAAGGAGTTCGGTCTTAGACATGTTGAGTTTGAGTTGACGGGCAGACATCCAGGAGGATATGCTAGACAGGCAGTTGGGAAATTTAGCTAAAAGAGAGGGGGATATATCTGGTGCAGATAGGTGGATTTGAGTGTCATCTGCATAGAGGTGATACGCAATCCAAAGGATTTTATTAGGGTACCAAGGGAGGATGTGTAGATAGAGAAGCGGAGGGGGTCTAGGACTGAACCTTGGGCTACTCCAACAGACAGAGGGAGAGGTGAAGAAGAGGTGCCAGAGAAGGAGACACTAAATGTACTATCTTCTAGATAGGATGTGAACAATGAGAGAGCGCTGTCCTGGATGCCAAAAGAACAGAGAGTTTGGATTAGAAGAGGGTGGTCAACTATATCAAACGTAGCAGAGAGATCCAGGAGAATTAGAATAGAGAGGCGACTCTTTGATTTGGTGGTTAGCAAGTCATTTGTGACTTTTGTGAGGGCTGTTTCAGTTGGGCCCGGAAGTCAGATTGGAAGGGGTCAAGAAGGGAATTGGAGAAAATAAATTGAGCGAGGCGATTGTAAACAAGCCACTCAAATAGTTTAGAAGTCAGGGGAAGCAGAGAGATAGGGTGATAGTTGGAGGCAGAAGCTGGGTCAGAGGAGGGCTTCTTAAGAATGGGTGTAATTGTGGCGTGTTTTAAAGAGGATGGAAACTTGCCAGTGTTTAGGGAGAGGTTGAATAGATGTGTGAGAGCTGGAATAAGTGGGGTAGAAAGGGGAGGGATTAGCTTTGATGGAATAGGATCATGTGGTGAGAGGTTGGGTGGCTGGGTGTTGTCAGTTTGTTGAGAGGATGGTGAGTTAGGACCAAGCTTGGAGGAGAGTTCATTTTGAATGGTTTCAAATTTATTTTTAAAATGTCTGGCAAAGTCATCAGCAGTGAGACAGGAAGGGGCAGGAGGTGGGGTGAGCAAAGGAGGATGTTGAATGTAACAAATAAACGTTTAGGGTTAGAAGACAGGTTTGATATTAGTGATTAGAAGTAGTGTTGTTTGGCAAGATTGAGGGCAGAGAAGTAGGAGTGCAAGGTAAATTTGTAATGGAGAAAGTCTGCTGAAGTGTGAGATTTCCTCCATAGTCGTTCTGCACTGCGTGAGCATCTCTGTAGATAGCGTGTTTGTGTAGTGTGCCATGGTTGTGGATGAGAGTGAGGGTATTTGCTTGTGGTTATGGGGGCAAGAGTATCAAGGGTGGAGGTTAGAGTCAAGTTGTACAGTGAAGTGGCAATGTCAGGGCAGGGGCTGAGAAGATTGGAAAATTGTTGTGGGTTAAGTGCTTGCAGAGATTGGTGAAAATAAGGTCAATAAAGTGTCCACCACGGTGAGTTGGGGAATCTGTCTATAGTGAGACCTGCTTCATTTTGTAGTCCAAGGCCAAACTTACCAGTAATTCCAGGTGTCTTTTGGTTCCCTACTTTAGCATTCCAATCCCCTATGAAGATAGTAGCATCTTTTCTTAGTGTTATATATATGATTTTTTGAATATCTTCGCAGAACTGGACAACTTCAGTCTCTTCAGCATCCGTGGTTGGAGCCCTTTCTTTCTCACTGTGCCTAAGGGAGTTCAGCTACATCTCACTGACGAGGCCTAATGAAACCCAAAACGTTCATCTGGGGTTTGCGGTCTCTCCTGTTCATGGTAGAATTGCCTGGTATTTCCGGGCTGGATCTCTCTGTTGGGTGAGACCAGATTGATATACTTCTGGATATTTCTCCCTGTGAAGGGCACACGTGGCTAAAAGAGGCTGCTCTCAGAGTGGGTTATCATGTCCATAGAACTAACGTATTAAGGTTAGTTTGTTCTCTGATTAAGCACTTCTATTTTTTTTTTCATTCAAATGAACCTTAGGACTTTGTCTCCCTAAGGGTGATAGGGTACTTCAACATTGACCCGTTTCTAACTGTGTCTTAGGGAGTTCAACTACACCTCACTGACAAAGCCCAAATGAAGGCCAAAACGTACATCAGGGGTTTGCTGATTCTCCTGTCAGGGTAGAATTGCCTGGTATTTTGGGGTTTGATCACTCTGTTGGGTGAGACCAGACTGATATACTAAGGATATTTCTCCAAAGAGGTTGCTCTCAGCATGGGTTGCCATGTCCATAGAACCAACCTATTAAGGATAGTTTGTTCTCTGATTAAGCATCACATGATATCCTGTTATTGGCCCATTGAGCTTGTTTGGAGGCTCCCAATACACAGTGATTGTACTGTTAATTGCAGTGTATATTTCTTCTGCTGGATTCTTGACCACAGTATAATATCTAGTGGTTGTCTGAGGTGAAATGTCCCATTCCAGTCCATTGAGGTTCACTAATTCCAAGGATATCAATGTTTAATTGTGTCATCTTATTCATGACCACATCTAGTTTGCCTTGGTTCATAGTTCTAACATTTTTCCTTTCCCCTCCAGAAACATCTGCAGCTGGGTGTCCTTGCAGCTTTGGCCTGACCACTTAATTAGATCTGGTGTTACTTGTACTCGCCCTCTGTTCTTCCTCAGTAATGTGGAAGATACCTTGTGACCTGAGGGGCTCATCTTCCGGTGCCATATTGTTATGTCTGTCCATAAAGTTATCTTAGCAATTTTACTGGAGTGGGTTACAGGTTCTTTCTCCAGTGGACCGTGATTTGTCGGACCTCTCTGCCATGACCTGCTCATTTTGAGTGACCCTACATGGTATAGCTCACAACTTCACTGAAGTCACCACAGGCATAGACACAAAAAAACAGTATGCAGTTAATATAAATAAAGTTTAACAGAAGTTGTTAGCTTTAAAACTGCCTGTTTTTTCCACAAGCAGAGCTGTATATCTCCATCTTCCTATGTTAGGGGGCGTGACCAGCTCTGCCTATGTGCTAGATTAATAATAAAGTCAGACCAGTGTAAGTTCTGCTCCAGACTGAGCATGCTCTGTCATGAGGGCGGGACTATGATGGTTCATGCACTGTCAGCGAGCGGGGCCTGTGGAGCAGCAGCAAACGTGTTACAATCAAGCTGTTACCTCTGTGAAGACAGTGTGGGTGGAGCTAATAATGTAACAGGGCAGGGCAAGTGACACCAGCCTGGCCTGCTTCAAAGCTCCATGATAATTCAGCACACAGGCAGGGCTGACAATGTCCATGATAGAAACAGGTAAGAGGAGATACACAGCTCTGCTTGAGGAGAAAGCTGACAGTTTAAAAGCTAAAAAAAATGTTATCTTTTATTTAAAATAGAATACTTTTTTTGATAGTTTATATCCAATATCAAACATATGACCCTTCCCTTAGATTGCATTATAGTTATATACGTCACAAAAAGGTGCAGCTTTATTTGAACTAATGTGGAAAATAACCCATCAGTTTATACCCATTCATCAACAGAGTAACATTTATACCCAGAAGTATATTTAGCAACCTTACTTTGACTTAAGAAGAAAGCTGTGCGGCAACAAATAAATGTTAGTCTGCTACTTCATATTTTTTTGGGACATTAGCACAAAACCCCAGCAGCCTTATTAAATTGCGATTCAGCAAATTTAAAAGGGCTCTACTTAAGCACACAGCATTTTTTTTTTACAGAATTTTTAGTTAGGGAAGACCTTGCTTTTGGATAGAAGTTCACTAACTAAAAACTTTAGTTAGTAAAAAAAAAAATATGCTATGTGCGTAAATAGAGCCCTTTTAAATTTGCTGCAGGTTAATAAAGGACCAGTAATAGTTTTAAAAAAACTTAAAGTTCGTGAACTTTGTAACAACAATAACAGCTGTTTAAGCCATGAACACAAATATATTTTTAGAAAGTGTTATTTTTAGCTTACTCTTATTATTAGAGATCTAATGATTCCTCCTCTAATCATGTTCGTGACAAACACAAAATATCTACTGTCCAGGGAGTGGGAGAGGATCTGCCCAGGGAGCTGTCCTTATAGGATAATATTATATTCAGTACTCACCATCATGTGGTATTTTATTCTGGAACGTTTGTTGCCTACCATCAGACAAGGTCACATTATATCCTGTTATTGGCCCATATAACTTGTTTGGAGGCTCCCAATGCACCGTAATTGTACTGTTAGTTGCCTTGCACTTCTTATATTTAACATTTTCTGGTCCTGAGAGAGGAGAGAGCAATGAGGTGAGATAGATAGATAGATAGCTAAAAAGATAGATAGATAGACAGATAGGTAGATCAGGAATCCGTACGTCCGATTTTGGTCCTCTCTGTTATTTTTGTTGTATATATGTATTCCCCGCCATACTTGAATTTCACAGTGCAGGTGTAGTTAGTATAGGGTACCAAGGGCTGTATTTGATGTCCTTCGCCTGTTACTGATTTGTTTTCACCTGAAACATACAAGATCACATTTATAATTAATATTCATCAAATCTGTTCACAGAGCCAGTTTTTCTCCCTATTCCAGTCTGTGTTCTGGGTTAGTTCCTCCCTGAGCCCCTGCAGCTCACAGATGAATATGCTGGTACCCCAACCTTGATGGTACATGTGCATTCTACCTGGCTTCTATAACGCTGCACCAGCTGCAGAGTGGTTCCTCTGTAGATGGACAGAATATGTGTGAGGTGAATTGTAGTATTTTATAGTATTTTATTAAATATATATATATATATATATATATATATATATATATATAGTGACAAAGTGCCATCCTTGTAAGCTGTATTTCTGATCTTTTCAGCAGGACATAATACACAGGAGGCTTCCATGTGATTTTCAAGTTTTACTAAAATATTTGCCAGTTATAAACAATACGCAAAACAAAATAATGAAAATAAAAAATAATTGTTTGAAACTCCTCTTAGGCAACTCTGCCTGTGAATCCTCTGATCACCAATTCGTGGTCCACTGGAGAAGGAACTGGCAACCCACTACTGTACCCAATACCTTATGGATTAGCATATGCAGACACAAGATGTGTCTGACGTGCTGCTGTCCATAGGGTCTTGGAGAGTTTGACACAACTGAATGCCTAAACAACGTATATATAAATTAAGTGTATCCCCAGTGATTATGTCTCTGTCTCCATCACTGAAAGACTCTATTTATATTTAATTAAGTTATTTGTAACTAACAATGTCTTACTGGCACAAGACCAGGTTGTGTTGTAAAGAGATCTTATACTCACCACTGCAATTAAAGGAGACAGCTAAATTGCATGTAACCAGTTCATGAATTTCAATTGAGTCGTTTCTCACTGTGTAATTTATATTTAACGTTTGATTATCTGTTTGAAGAAAATATAGTTCATAATTAGTACAAAAAACCTAATATGTATATATAAATATATATAGATTTATTTATATATATGTATATATATATATATATATATATATATATATATATATAGTAAACAAATAGTGCATTTGTTTTCACATTTGAAAGTTAGAAAACGTATTTCCCCCTCAGAATTACGAGAAATACAGTTATTAAACTGCATTCCCCGGAATATGGGCAGGGAAGCTCTTGTAATTCAATACAATTTTAAACATGGCTTCCTTTAAGCATACGCCTGCTGAATAACACAACTTTAAGCAAAGCCCAGGATAGATTATACATAAGCCAGGAAACCTACCCATGTACAGCTTTTCAAGGTTACTGCCTCTCATCAGCGTGGGGACGGTTCCTAGCTAGTGTAGTAGATTTTTTGAAGAGGTAGTTTACCAAACAATCATTTAATTCATGGCGGGCAAAACAGTGTCAGGAGCCTCCTCCATACAGTAGTTCAGTATATAAATAGTACATTTGGGTTCACATTTGAACGTCTAAAACAAGTTAAAAAAATGTATTTCCCTTTCAGAATTACGAGAAATAGTTCTTGCACTGCATTCTGGGAACCCTAGCAGAGACATGCAAATGTGCCTCAAACATGTATAAAAATAAATATAACTAGAAAGGTTAGTTCAGCCTGAAGCTTTCTTAATAATACAGCTTGCATATATGCTTTTCAAAATGTGTATATGTTACAGGCAAAGTGTGAAGTCCAGTCATGCTGGGACAATGTATAGAATGCCTGGCTGTTGTAGGCAAAGTGTGAAATGCATGTACTTATTCATACTTTGCCTACCTAATATATTGAACTAGCTACTTGCCCCTCAAAAATGACGGGATTAAAATTGTAAGGTTGGCAATGCTGTTTGCCACACAATGTGAGGCTTTTGCTCCTCTGAGCACTTTCGGCGCTCATCGAGAGCCCCGCGCTGTGCGCCTTTGGTGCTCGTTGCGAGCCTCACGTCCGTGTACTTCGACTTTCCTGCTTTGCACTGATCACCTTCGGCGCTCATTGCAATCCCGATGCTGAATGCCTTTGGTGCTTATCGGGGGGTTTGCAATGAGCGCCTTCGGAGCTCATTGCGAGCCTTTCCTCTAGCCTGCGCTCATTGCAATCGTAAACGTTACATACACTGACAACTATATATGTGAATACCAAGGAATTCAATAGAACATCTATACTGAACTAGATTATGTGTAGAATACTGATCACATATAATAGAAAATAAAAAAATCACACACAGCACAGGGGGACAGCCAGGACGTCTGGGACTGAGGTTGCACGAGAAATAAAGCCGAATTTGCAGAATGTCGGCACTCGAAAATCGGCTAAGCGACAAAAAAAATAGCGTCAGAAAAAAATGAAAACTAGGCTACCCGACCCAGAAGCACGAAAAACACCGCCAAGCACGTACAAGTTTTACCCAGGAATGTACAAGGTACAAAATACACTATTAGAAAGGTCGAAAAATGCTTGCGAGCAGCGTAACACAATCTTCGCCATTTTACAACACTAACTTGCAACTAATAACATTACGAATCTAAAATTAAGCTTTACCCCACTGAACAAACGGTTTGGCCTTGCGCACGCAACCTATTTATACTGCACACTTGGCACACTGCTGACACTTTCTCCTCAGGTCAACAGTCCAACTGTACTTTTTATGCTGCAGGAAAATCCAAACAGATTGGTAGCTCTTCCGGATATTGATTGCTGGATATATTTATTAGAAATAGGTAAAGTATATTAATTTATTACATTTAAATCACTTTATTATGCTCTGAGACCTGCAAAAAATGTCTAATTTACACTGCACTAAAAAAAAAAGTATATTTTACACTGTACTTACATATCTGTCTACGCATTGAGCGCCAAAGGTGATCCTTGCAAAGCAGGAAACTTGAAGTACACAAGGGGAGAGGCTTGCAATGAGCGCCGAAGGTACTCAGAGGAGCAAAAGCCGTACATTGTGTGACAAACAACATTGCCATTGCTTCAAATTTTATTGCCATAATTTTTTGACGGGCTATACGCTAGTTTATAATAAGTTTGAAAAATTACTGCTGGCCTTTTCTCTGTGAATGCATTAATATTACTCTCCATTTATACAAAATGTGCACCATATATTTCAAGAGATATTTAACTTCCTTTTTTTCATGAGCATGTTTTGAACAACATGTCGCTTACAATTTATTTTGCACATACATATTGGATAGTATCTGCAGTTTATAACTGCAGGAATGCCTCTCTGGGCATGAAACTTATACCACTGCATTTCGTCTTTTTGATGGACAAGCATGACTCACATGGCAGTATTGCTACTCATTTGCCGACAGGTTAATTATACATTCAGATGAGTATATTCACAAAATACAAAATATAATGATCACTGGTTCCAAATATCCTCTATTAGAAAAGCCTGGTATTAAGGAGCAGTGTACCATTACAATTTGCGCAGCCCGTACAACTTTGCTGCAATGAACGCTGAAGGAGCTCACGGCAGACTTGCGATCATTGTGAGGCCAGCACGACTGGGTGCAAGAAATTGTGGCCTTTCAGGGTCCCTCTGTGTCATCTGTCCCGTCTTGCCTGTTATTTGCCCGAGGACGCTCCACCGATGGAGGATGAAAACAGATTGCAGGTGCTCATATCGATGCCCGCGATCAGCGATAAAGCCCGTAGCTCTTTGCCGCTTATCGTGAGGCATGCAAGACTTTCCATAAATTACGACTTTAACGGACGATATTTTTTCAAGCATGCAACTCAAAACAACTTTAAAAAAAAAACTAGCTTAAAAAATCACACACCACAGGGGGAGAGGCCGGGAGCTTGTGTGTGAGGATGCAAGCGAATTTGTGGCTTAATTGGAGATTTTAGGAGATTGAAAATCGGCTAAGCGAGGAAAAAAAGTGTCGGCCGTAAAGATGTAACTGTTTGAAAAAAACATCAAAACGAGGATGAAGCCCATAAAACTTGAATGCGAAGCCCGCAAGATTTTGAAAACAAGAACCAATGGCGCTCATCGCGAGGCACGCAACATTTACAGGGACAGAGAGCAGAAATCTTAAACAAAAACTAGTGAGGCTAAGTACCGTATATACTCGAGTATAAGCCGACTCGAGTATAAGCCGAGGCACCTATTTTACCACAAAATACTGGGTAAAATGAGTGACTCGAGTATAAGCCGAGGGTGGGAAATGTGCTGCCCTCTGTGTCCCTCTTGAGCACTCTGTATCCCCCTCTTGCGTCCCCCTCTCTCTCCTGTGTCTCTTCTCCGCTCTCCCTTCCCTGTGTCTCTTCCCCCCTCTTCCTTCCCTGTGTCTCTTCCCCCCCCTCTCCCTTCCCTGTGCCTCTTCCCCCCTCTTCATTCTCAACCTCCCTCCTCAACCCCACTCCTCATCCTCAACCCCCTCCTCAACCTCCCTCCTCAACCCCCCTCCTCATTTTCCCTCCTCAACCTCCCTCCTCAACCTCCCTCCTCAACCCCCCTCCTCATCCTCCCTCCTCATCCTCAACCTCCCTCCTCAACCTCTCTCCTCAACCTCCCTCCTCATCCTCAACCTCAACCTCCCTCCTCAACCTCCCTCCTCTAACTCCCTCCTCAACCCCCCTCCTCATCCTCAACCTCCCTCCTCATCCTCAGCCCCCCTCCTCATCCTCAACCTCCCTCTTCAACCTCGACCTCCCTCCTCAACCTCAACCCCCCCATCCTCAACCCCCGTAAACCTCCCTCCTCAACCTCAACCCCCCCATCCTCAACCCCCTCCTCAACCTCCCTCCTCAACCTCCCTCCTCATCCTCAACCCCCCCTCATTCTAACCCCCCCCTCATTCTACCCCTCTAAATATCCCCCCCCCCCCCTCCCTTTCCCCTCACTTACCTGCATCTGAAGCTCCTGCTCCGGCCTCCGCTCCTTCTGGGTCTTGAAATGGCGCGCAGGTGACGTCACGGCATTAGCATATACCAGGTGCCGGCACCCGGTATATGCTAATGACGTGGCGCGCAAGCCGACGTCCCAATGTAGCTGTCTCTAAGTGGCCGGTAAGTGGTTAGGGGTTTTCGGGTTAGGATTACAGGGTTAGGAAGCTACTTTAAAGGGGTTAGGGTAAGAGGGTTACGATGTTAGGGTTAGGGCCGGTAAGTGTGGTTAGGGGCTTAGGGTTAGGGGCTTAGGGTTAGGGTTAGGAACCTACTTTTAGGGGGTTAGGGTAAGAGGGTTAGGAGGTTAGAGCCGGTAAGTGGTGTAAGGGTTTAGGGGTTTTGGGTTAGGGTTAGGAATTTACTTTTGGGAGTTAGGGTTAGGGTAAGAGGGTTAGGAGGTGGGGGTTAGAGTTAGTGGGTTGTTGTGTTCTAGTACATCGGGACAAAGAACGCGAGCGCGAATGGCACCAGGAGGCATCCTGTGCACCTGTCACCACGAGGCTTCCCGTGTGTACACATAAAAAGATAGATCCAATACTTTAATAGCTTATTTCCCAATTAAGTTGGCTGAACATGAATACTCTACAGAAGTCTAATGGGTAGACTTGAACGTAAAGAAGTCTAGATAAGTTCAGGTAACAAATATTAATGGGCTAGTAGGGTAGAAATGAAAATATTGTAACTAAAAATGCAACTTAGGAGCTGCAAAAGGACTTGGCTTAATTTGATTTTATTAATAATAGGTGGCCACTTCTCACATGGATTTTTCTTAACCCCTGCCTGCCAGGTAGGTTGGATAACACAGTCTACTCTTTTTAAAATCTCCACTTGAAAACAGGCAAAACATTTTTAAAATGTAAAAGAAAAAAAAAAATAGTTTTTCTATCCAATTATACATTTGATAAGAAGCAAAAAAAAGCCCACATGGTACGCATATTTCATCTACCTAAATGTTTGGTTTAATTTAGGCCTCGGGTTAGAATTATGCTTATCCCAGGCATGACGCTGCTTTAGAATTTATTATATAAACTTTTGTTGATCAACTTCAAAGGCGACTTTGAATAGAAAGGAAATTTCCCTCTGTGCAATGGGAATGTGTTAGCTAGAACTGCCAGTGCTTTCATTATCATCAATAAAAAAGCCCTTTATTTTAAAAGGACACACCCTCCTTAGAAAACAAGTGAAAAATCAAGTCAGAAAATAAAATATAATCCTACAGTGAGGAAGAACTGGATATAAAATAACAAAAATGTTTTTTCTGGTCTAAAGTTTATTAAGTCAAAAGAACATATAGAAAAAAATGACCACAGTGGGTATTCAATTTTTATATAAAAAATATGTTTTCTAATATATAAAAAGATTAAATAAAAAGGTTGAACACTCACCAGGAGGCACATTCGCATAGTACAGAATGGGATCTGAATTCACGCACTCATTAAATTTGCAGCTGATGTTCTGCGGCTTACATGGATCAACTTGGAAAATGTAATTCAGAAAACTGCTGGACGTTGCATTAAATCCGTTACATTGGAGGTCGGTGACGTTCGGTGGAACATTCTCCAGGTTCAAAGTTAATTGAGATAAGGTGTAGTTGTAAGTTAATTTCCTGAAACGTACGTTGGCTGAAAGAGAATCAAAACATATTATTAAGACAGCTCACTATACAGCAAACTCCTGAAGTGGGGAATCCTTGGAATCACAATAATTGTTTGATTGCTTTTACTAAACCAATAAACTAATATATTCATTTTAAACATTATCAGCCTTATTAAATTGCAAATCAGTAAATTTAAAAGGGCTCTATTTAAGCACATAGCATATTTTATTTACAGAAGTGTTTAGTTAGTGAAGGCCTTGCTTTTGAATAGAAGTTCACTAACTAAAAACTTCTGTAAAAAAATATGCTGTGTGCTTAAACAGAGCCCTTTTAAATTTACTGAATCGCAATTTAATAAGGCTGTAATTTACAATGTAACTTTACATAGTGGAAGTAGACAACCTGGCAAGGCGTTGGAGTCAAACTCCACTCGTGAACTTCCTGTTCCCATGCATGAGTTGTGCTAGTCCACAGTGGAGCTTTGTCACACCACACAGGTGAAAGAAACAGATTGGCTAGTACTGCTCCTGCATAGAAACAGGAAGTGAGTGGGCGGGGCTTGAAGCCAACAGAGTCCAGATTTATTGTAGTTGTAAAATAATTCCCTGAAATGTAGGGTGGCTGAAAGAGAATTAGAACATATTATTAAGACATCCCACTATACGTTTTTGTTTCTTATGCAGCATTCTGGCAATCAGAATGTTTGTTTGTTTTTCTAAACCAATAAACTAATATATTATTTAATTTTGCTTTTCAATATAACTTTACATAATGAAAGTAGACAACCAGGCAAGGTGCTGGAGTCAAGCTCCGCTCATGAACTTCCTATTTCTATGCATGAGCTATGCTAGTCCACACTGGAGCTTTGTCATGCCACACATGTGAAAGAAACTGATTGGCTAGCAATAGAAACAGGAAGTGAGTGGGCGAGGCTTGAAGCCAAATGAATCCAGTTTGTCACCTTCTCCTAAATACATTTACTAAGATTTGCCTTTTTACAAATAAACATCTGTGCTCCATGCAGATTTAATATATTTTATTTGCTTAGATTCTAATTAAGCAATATTTTAGCCTTGGAAATGGGAATAATTGGCAAGGTGAGCTTCACCTGAATCATTGGATCCAAAAGCTAAAATGTGAGTGTGAGCACCTTGCAATGGGGGAGGGAGGCGTTCAGGACGGGTCTTGTACATCAGTGGGCTATCAGATATACAATCATGTGAGACTCCTAAATATTATATTAATGCAATAATAATAATAATAATAATAATAATAATAATAATAATAATAATAATAATTTTACTTACAGCAATCGGGAATTGATGTATTATCTGAAAAACAAAAGAAGAAACAGTCAGGAATGTATGACTGATGCAAGCAGTTAGAGATAGGTATATCATAGACATGCAATAGAGAGATTATAGATAGATAGATAGATAGATAGATAGATAGATAGATAGATAGATAGATAGATTAAAGAAATTAATTCAAATGAATTCAGTTTGCTGTTAAATAAACAAGCATGTAGTACAGCTTGCATGATCAGAGTGCAGTGTAATTGCATGCAAGAGAAGCTGTGACTGCAGTGGTTGGAGGTCTGAGCGGGTCACCTATGGGGGGCTGAGAGGTTGGGGTGAGACTGGTGTTGGTGCTTTGAGTTGCAGTGGGTTGAGGAGAGTCAGTGCTGTTGTTGATATCTGTAGGGATGAAAAAGAGACAGACGGACAATGATATGCCATATAACATTGGAGGTCTTTATATTGGCCACTGCAGAGACAGACAAGCAGACTGTAATCTCAATTAGCACATCAACATCAGATAATTAATATGAGTGATGTGATGCACTCATTTGCATATAAATACAGCCATATCAACACAGAATTACTGGGATTGTTTCCACTGAAAATGAATAACACAACATATAGACAGTTTTTCATGCTCTTTAAAAACAACCTACAAAAAAATTGGGGTGACAGAACCCCTTTAAGACCACTTTTATTTTCTTCTTCTTCTAAAAAGAATTGTGTATATTGTTACACTAAATCTTCATTAGTTAAGGTGTGCTACAGTCTTATAATAAATACTTATAGGAAGCAGAATAACTCTAATGCACATTTTTGGGAAAAAAAAACAATTAAAAAAAGTGATTAATCATGAAAAAAACTTAAAGTGTAATAGGCAAAGTAGGAGGAGTCGTAGTCACTGTATTCACCTCTTGAACTAGATCATCTCTGCTGAATCCATTGATCAAATGTTTATGTGATTACTCCCCTTGACTCTCAGTCAAGGAGTTTAGGTCACTGAGCATCCAATAAAAGTGCTCAAACAGGAGAAGAACACTCCATCTTGAACACTTGAAGGTTCAGAGTAATTTGATCAATGACCTCAGCAGATATGTCCCATTTTCCAGGAGTTGAGCTAATATCCATATAGTGATACACTGCTTCAACTTTGCATGCTAGAAATAGTGCAATGGTGGATTCCACTGCAGCGAGAATGTATATAAAATATAATAAATTAGTAGCAGTGTTATTTTTGCTACAATCCAATACATTACCCTATTTTCAAGTGTAGTTCTTCAGATAAAAAATATTTTAAATATAGAACTACAGTGGTGCTTTCATTTTTATATTATATGGGCACTTAATTACAGGAGCTAGATGTTTAATTAGAAACTGTTCCTTAATAAAATTCATATTCAATGATTTCAAAAAAAGCAACATTCAATAATAAACTTACTCAGCTGCTGCTTGTCTCCACCCACTACAAGGTCAATGGGGGAGGTGGTTATGTCCGACATAATGTTTACCCCCAACACAATGGCTGGGGCTTGTCAAGAGATTTCCCTTGGCAATGAGCCTTTGCTGTGGGTGCAGCCAACCAAAGATTGTTTATTTTCTTATCCTTAGATTTATTTCAAATTAATTTAATATTGAATATTGCTACTTTAAATTATTAAATAGAAATTGAATTTCTGATTCATGTGCAATTAAAATAAAGAGCTCCTCTTGCTAGAGAGTTACAGTGGTATGGTATACTGAAGAAGATCTTAGTACTGGATATTTATCATATGGGGACCCCAAATTAGGACCCCTCATACAGACAAGTGAATCAAACCTGTGGTGTCATTTCCCGTGAGTGGAGGGTGCACAGCAGAGCTGGTGAGTGGAGTTGTGAGATCAGCTGAGGAGTTAGAGGGTGCTTGCGTGGCAGAGAGGTTACCTGGGTATAGTATAAATAAGGACACATCAAATACTACAGAGTGGAGTGTGAATCTGCCCATGGTCACTATAAGAGTACAATAGTAGTATTGATCCTGGAGGTAATGTAGGTGGCTGTGGAGAACATCAGTTTATAGTTAAAGGCCAGTATAGCATAAAAAGATAATGTAGCTTTAAAAACTGTGAGTCAGAGCATGATTAAAAGGATAGGGAAGGTTCCTGGATGTTTCTGGGTATATACTATACCTGTGCATCTATTTACTTTTATGTACTTTATTTTATTAATAAGTGCTTATAAGCTCTGTTTTACTGCCCAAAAATGAAATGAATAGTCCCTGTGTGGGTCTGCCCTCTTCAGCGTATGCAGGCACAGACTCTGTAGGGCTGGATGTGCAGTGTAGTGTCCCAGCCTGTCGGAGACCACGTCTCAGCAGTAGGCGGACACATACATGGACTATATTGCTGATTTTAGGCAGTAAAACAGAGCTTATAAGTACTTCCTTATTAAAATAAAGTACATAAAAGTAAATAGATACACAGGGATATTATATATTTAGGAACTTCCAGGAACCCTTTGACTCTTGTCTTAATCCACAGAGCAAGTATATCAGCTGAGAGAGATCTCTATTCTACTGATTTGAGATAACACTCCTCTACTGATGAGCTGCTAGGAGCACGTGAGTGAGTGGTGGTACCGGTGGGTGAGAGCAGAGCGGAGACAGCCGAGCTGTTGGATGCGGGTGTGGTATTTATCCCAGAGACGTTCGAGGTGGGTGTTTGTGGGTCAGAGATATCACTGCTTGATGGAGACACACCTGTATAGGGAATATGTATCATTATATATATATCAGCTTGAATACAATGTAACATTGACCTCTATAGTAACCGACCATATCTACCACTATATGCCCATTTATATTTTATTTACTCACTACTATGCTTTAACAATTATTTATTGCCCAATTATAAGATCATCATTGGACAACCCTCTGAACGACCCTTAATAAATAATTGGTAACAACATTCATGAAAATAAAGGCATAAATAAAAAGTGCCCAGATAATTTTCTGGATGAAAATGTAAATACATTGTCAATATATCGATCCTGTATTATTTATTTTATATTCTACCATTACCACAAGATATCCATCCCCAACATAATTTAGTTGATCTCACTATTAATGGAATTATATTATATTAGAACACAGCAATCAAAAAGTTAAACTAAATTACGTATTTACATTTTGCTGATTTTACCTAACTGGCGTTTTTTTCTATATACATATTTACTGCTTGTGTATTCTAGTAATGATAATGGGCCAGACCTGAGGATGAGTACTGAGTGGTGTTGCTGGTGGGAGTGAGTGGGGTAAGTACAGCAGAGCTGTTGAATGCGAGTAAGATATTTGTCCCAGGAATATTGTTGGTGGGTGTCTGTGAGTCAGATGTTTCGGTGCTTGCTGTAAACACACCTGTGATAGAAAATACATCATCAATATATCAATGTTCCAAAGTTTCAGTTATTATCCTTATCATCTATTCTATCCACTTGTATTAATTACTTACCAAAAACCTAAAAGTTCAAGTATCTAAATGAGTGTAGTAGATCATTGATAATGAAACAATATTTTTCATTTAATATAATAAAGAAACATTTGTTTAATTGCAATTGAAGCAAAGTAATATTTGCAATAATTGGGTCCATCTACATTGATCATTTTACGTGACTGTCAATATAAAGACAAAGTCTACAGATGCACTATAGAAAATATGTCATCAATATATTGATCTATTACAGTGAACTTCACTGTCCTTACTAAATAGAGCAGGCTTGACTATGCTTACTGTGTACAACAGACTTCACTATCCTTACTACAGAGGGGGGCAAAGTATTTGATCCCCTGCTGATTTTGAACGTTTGTCCACTGACAAAGAAATGATCAGTCTATCATTTTAATGGTAGGTGTATATTAATAGTGAGAGATAGAATAGCAAAAAAAAAGAACAAGAAAAATGCATGTCAAAAAAGTTATAAATTGATTTGCAGGTCAGTGAGGGAATTAAGTATTTGATCCCCTATCAATCAGCAAGATTTCTGGCTCCCAGGTGTCTTCTATAGAGGTAACAAACTGAGATTAGGAGCTCCTAATCTCAGTTTGTTACCTGTATAAAATACACCCGTCCACAAAAGCAATCAATCAATCAGATACCAAACTCTGGCCCAAGGCCAAGACCAAAGAGCTGTCCAAGGATGTCAGGGACAAGATTGTAGAGCTACACAAGGCTGGAATGGGCTACAAGACCATCGTCAAGCAGCTTGGTGAGACGGCGAATATACGCAGATGGAAGAAAAATAAAAAATAACTGCCAGTCTCGCTCGGTCTGATGCTCCATGCAAGATCTCACCTCGTGGAGTTTCAATAATCATTAGAACGGTGAGGAATCAGCTGAGAATTACACGGGAGGATCTCAAGGCAGCTGGGACCATAGTCACCAAGAAAACAATTGGTAACACACTATGCCGTGAAGGACTGAAATCCTGCAGTGCCCACAAGGTCCCCTGCTCAAGAAAGCACATGTACAGGCCCGTCTGAAGTTTGCCAATGAACCTCTGAATGATTCAGAGGAGAACTGGGTGAAAGTGTTGTGGTCAGATGAGACCAAAAACGAGCTCTTTGGCACCAACTCAACTCGCCGTGTTATGTGGAGCTGTAATGCTGCCTATGACCCCAAGAACACCATCCCCACCATCAAACATAGAGGGGGAAACATTATGCTTTGGGGGTGTTTTTCTGCTAAGGGGACAGGATAACTGCACCACATCAAAGGGACGATGGACGGGCCCATGTACCATCAAATTTTTGGTGAGAACCTCCTTCCATCAGCTAGGGCATTGAAAATGGGTCGTGGATGGGTATCCCAGCATGACAATGACCCAAAACACACAGCCAAGGTAACAAAGGAGTGGCTCAAGAAGAAGCACATTAAGGTCCTGGAGTGGCCTAGTCAGTCTCCAGACCTTATCCCTTAGAAAATCTGTGGCGGGAGCTAAAGGTTCGAGTTGGCAAACATCAGCCTCGAAACCTTAATGACTTGGAGAAGATCTACAAAGAGGAGTGGGACAAAATCCCTCCTGAGATGGGTGCAAACCTGGTTGCCAACTACAAGAAACGTCTGACCTCTGTGATTGCCAACAAAGGTTTTGCCACCAAGTACTAAGTCGAAGGGGTCAAATACTTATTTCCCTCATTGACCTGCAAATCAATTAATAACTTTTTTGACATGCGTTTTTCTTGGGGTTTGTTTTTTTTGTTATTCTGTCTCTCACTGTTAAAATACACCGACCATTAACATTATAGACTGATCATTTCTTTGTCAGTGGACATACGTTCAAAATCAGCAGGGGATCAAATACTCTACCCCCCACTGTATATAGAGCGCACTTTACCATTCTTACTAAATATATCAAACTTCACTATCCTTACTAAATAAAGTGGACTTCATTATCCTTACAAATAGAGCAAACTTCACTACCCTTTACTAAATACAATGGACTTCACCATCCTTACTAAATATATCAATCTTCACTATCCTTCTTAAATAGAGCAGACTTCACTATCCTTACTAAATAGAGCAGACTTCACTGTCCTTACTAAATGCAATGGACTTCACCATCCTTACTAAAAATATCAATTTTCCCTTTTCTTACTATATAGAGCAGGCTTCACTATCCTTACTAAATACAATGGACTTCACCATCCTTACTAAAAATATCAATCTTCACTATCCTACTAAATAGAGCAGACTTCACCATCCTTACTAAATACAATGGGCTTCACCATCCTTACTAAATATATCAATCTTCCCTATCCTTATTAAATAGAGCAGACTTCACTATCCTTACTAAATAGAGCAGACTTCACTGTCCTTACTAAATACAATGGACTTCACCATACTTACTAAAAATATCAATATTCACTTTTCTTACTATATAGAGCAGGCTTCACTATCCTTACTAAATACAATGGACTTCACCATCCTTACTAAAAATATCAATCTTCATTATCCTACTAAATAGAGCAGACTACACCATCCTTACTAAATACAATGGACTTCACCATCCTTACTAAATATATCAATCTTTCCTATCCTTATTAAATAGAGCAGACTTCACTATCCTTACTAAATAGAGCAGACTTCACTGTCCTTACTAATTACAATGGACTTCACCATCCTTACTAAAAATATCAATATTCACTTTTCTTACTATATAGAGCAGGCTTCACCATCCTTACTAAATACAATGGACTTCACCATCCTTACTAAAAATATCAATCTTCATTATCCTACTAAATAGAGCAGACTTCACCATCCTTACTAAATACAATGGACTTCACCATCCTTACTAAATATATCAATCTTCCCTATCCTTATTAAATAGAGCAGACTTCACTAGCCTTACTTAATACAATGGACTTCACCATCCTTACTAAATATATCAATCTTAACTATTCTTATCAAATAGAGCGGACTTCATAAATAGTGTGGACTTCCCTATCCTTACTAAATAGTGTGGACTTCCCTATCCTTACTAAATAGTGTGGACTTCACTATCTTTACTAAATAGTGCAGACTTCAGTATATTTACTAAATAGAGTGGACATTAACGCATATATCAAATTAGTTATGGGTTATAGAAAAACTAAAATATTTTGGGCACATATATTTATACAGGTAGCTGGCACTTAATGGAGCAGATGAGAGGGCATTGACCCCTCGAAACTAGTGCAGTACCCAAAAGTCTAGGGAAAGCCCCTAAAATCCTTACATGTGTACCTTATCCTGACCTAGGTGATTATTTACACAAGCTCTCTGAGGACCCTTAAAGTTATCTCTAAAATAAGCTATTTTCAATCTAAATGTAGTGATAACAGTAAAAATAAAAAGATAAAAAGATATTTACCCCAACAAAAAACTTTTTTTATATACTTGTACTCACTTTTTACTGTTCATTTCTTCACATCTATGGATATTCTATTTTCAGTGTCTCTGCCTGTTTCATTTTGATCCATCCTACTGCACAGTGTACTTGAGGGAATGGGCAGCACTGCTTTGATTCAACACAGTGCTTAATTACAATTTACAAGCAGATTATAACACCTTAGAAGGAATGAGAATGAAACAGGCAGAGACACTGAAATGGAATACACAAAAATGCACAAAAAATATTAATATATTTTTCTAAATAAGCCCCACATAGTTTGCTAAAAGAATAATGAATATATATTGTCTCCAAGTGAATGAGTTACTTTGCGTGACGATGGCAGTGGTGGGTGCGATGGTGCCAGGAACCTGTGAGGTGAGAGTGGTTTGAGTTGTAGGTAAGCCTGAGTCAGTTCCTGCAAAATGAGGATAATAGTGATTATATTACAATATCCACTGATAACAGAACAGGTACAGGATGATAAACTAACTATACATCATATTAGTCGCCATTATTAACAGTGAATAGTTCCCAAGATATTCAGTATTGTTTGGGTGTACACCAACATTTAGCTTTACATGCTAATTTGTAGCTTCATGTGCTTATTTGTAGCACATCAGAACAGCTAGTATTGTTTTAAATTAATTAATTTTGTGACTTAAGCACAGGGATACTGAGGTTAATGGACCCTTGTAGGATAAAACACTTTTTTTTTAACATTTGAGTCTAAAACACATAATTGGGCAGTACAATGTCTTAAATGCCATTTTATCTATATTAATGTATTAATGCTCTTAACTTACACAGCTGTTAGATTGTTACCTATTTCAGAATCATGTGAAGTTTTTCCTAAGCTACATTGGTTCTTATTTGATTCTGACACACTGTAGTAGGGTTAGTTGTAGCTTTATTGATTATTAAGATGTTATAGTTAGGGTTTAAGGTGCTGGGTTATTAAGGTTTATTTCTGTATAACATAGTTGTTATACGAGGGACAGATTCAGAGCTCATGTTATTATTAGTTTAGATTATAGTTTCTGGACTTGCCCATATTACAGTTAATAAATGTTTTATATACCAGAATTTATGAAACCTGATGCCCCTACAGAGCTGCCCTACAGTGGGTGACTCATAGCCTTGGATATAGTGCAAAGTATTTATCCTGGATCTAATTACACCGTAATGTCTCTATCCAAACCCCCAATTGATGCGGAGTGGTCCATGCTGTTCCAGAACTGACCCAGGATATGCCCCGGAGACAAGAAGAAATCATAACACATCAAATTCACATCAAATTGTACCACTGTACCAATATATATATATATATATATATATATATATATATATATATATATATATATATATATATATAAAAATAATAAATACAAAATAATTTAATTAGAAAAATCATAAAAAAATGAATTATTTTGGTATTACATGCATGGCCTGAATATTATATTTGTTTTACAGAACTGGGAATTAGATTAGTCACCATACATTATCATATATAATTTCTGACACTTTTGAGTAAATATAATAACCTAATAAACCTCTGACCCTATTTTGTATTTTACATATATACTTTATATCAAGTGTATTGATATTGCAGAGTATTTTTGAGAGTACTCTTACCTGAACTGGAGCTTTGTCCTGTAAAAAAAGGAACATTTTTAATATTTAGTATTCAGTTTTAAAGCACAGTACTATAGGTAGGAATTTAGCTGCAGAAAACAACAAAAGCATGAAAATAAAAGTAGAAAAACACACGAATTGCTTAGTCTACAAAATGTATATAAAGGCAGCCTCTCCCACTGAATAAAAATCTTTCTAACTTTCACTTGCTTCCTGACCCTTGCTATTCCTTATCTGTTACTCTTCCCCAGGTCTCTGCCCTTTCATTCCCTTTAGATTGTAAGTAGCGAGTTTTATCATATGTATTCTTTAGTTTGCTTTGTAGTTAAAATGTTGCAAAAAAATGAATATACAGTAAATAAAAACCACCATGTAATTCATCAGAATCGCCGGCAGAGGGAGCTCAGGGAATTATTCATAATGAATGACCCACAATGGCACTGCCTACCACAAGTCAGCAGGGGGCACTGCTCCTCCATCATTAATGATATTTTATAAACATTTTACAGCTAGAAACTAATAATCTGCAAAATCACAAAAAAAAAAAAAAGGTGAAATATGAGATATAAGTAGAAGGGCTGAGATAAAAATCTCAACCAGCACAAGACTGGTAACAGGAAATGTTGAGAAGGAGACATCAGTAAATACTATGATGGTTAAACATGCCAGGCTCAGTATATATTGGGTCACATCTGAGTGGACTTCTCAAATTCCTCTATTTGACTGAAAGTCATATTAGAGAGAACTCAAAGATGTCTCTCTAACCAGCCATAGAGATTTCACATAATAACATAGGAATATGAAGGGGTCGCCCCCTCCCCATCACTGTGTCTGTAATAAGGTTTATATATAACTTAAGAAACCCAGGGGACACAACATGGCTCTCCAATGCACATGCCTCCGACCTACTGCCCCAAATGCATATGCTCTTTGTGCAAAACTCTGCCCATATCCCTCTGGTCCCCCACTTACCCTATCTATTTTTCTTAAAGGGCCAGTCTAAGCTGTAAGTATCTAGTTCACATTTGGTTAGACAAGAAATATGAGTTCATAAACATGGGTGCATTTAGATGACCTAGGCCTATTCATATTTGTGCAGCCCCATGCCCAGTTACTAGACTCCCACACATATATAAAATATATATACAGGTGTAGTTATGCACATATAGCATATGTCAGAAAGTGCCATGTATACATAAACACAGAGCTGGCACTGTATATAGCAAGGGTGTCCAAACTCAGTCCTGGAGGGCCGCACACAGGCCTGGATTTGTGGATTTCCTTTCTGTGCACAGGTGAGTCAATCGGGATCACTGAAGAAGCAATAGTCTCACCTGGGTGCAGCAGGGAGATCCACAAATCCAGGCCTGTGTGAGGCCCAGCAGGACCGAGTTTGGACACCCCTGGTATATAGAGAAAACTGAGTATATACACACACTGTTTCATGACACTATACCAGAAACGCCAGGCAGCCTACTGCCCTATGAAAATATTCTGCCCTAGGCCTGGGACTTGTGGGTTCATAAAGTCAGCAAAAACGTATTTGTGACTTATCTCCCTGCGCAAGGTGTCACCAGTACACACACACGCCTGATGCTATCAATGTTTTGTCTTGCCTTATTTTCCAAGCAATAGTTAACTAACCAGAAAAAAGGAACTAAGTCAAAACACTTCAATACTTTAACTATTGCCAGAGAACTTCAGTGGTTTCCAGCCAAACAATGTCAGTCATGTGATGGGAGGGTGGTGGAGACAGAGGCAGCACATCAGGCAGGTAACATTATTTTTAAAACCATATTATTTACTGTTGACTTTATAAATAGACAATTATTAATCTAAGAAGTACTAGATACTAGATTCTGTAATAGATACTCACATCCCTTTACCTATTACTCACACTAGCCCTTGAAACTCTGTCTTGTCTCATTTCTGCAACCCCATTTCAAATCATTATAAAACACTTAAAATGCTTCATAATATTAAAAATATCCTAACATTAAAGTAGACAAAAGGTTTTTTTCCCAAAATGCTATTAAGCTCCTGGCTCATATGGTTTGCTACATATGTCACAAGCATGTGATGTTTTTCCCAAATTACAGTAGGTCTTTCATCAAAATAAGCACATATGGGAAGCCAAGAGGGATAGAGGGATTGATCCTTAAACATGGGGAAAAAGACAGATTTTACCTAAGGCTATACATATATATATATATATATATATATATATATATATATATATATAACTCAGTGTCTGGTGTCTGACACACCCTAATCATACTGGAATTGATGCAAAGCTGCATTTCCAGATGTTTTGTTTTTTAATATTACAACATATTTTGCAACAGTTCCCAACATCATAGTGTACAAAAGAAGATGGCTCTTATTAAATTACCACTGTGGGCATGGGTGTAGGAACTGGGGACTGAAGGGGGCATGTCCACCCAGATTCATTGTGTCCATGTTTGTGGAGAACATTTTAATTTTTGAAAACTGTGGTTATGAATAGAGGAATCCATTTTGTCTTTGTTACATCACATCCTGAGAGCTGGATCACGGGTGTGATCTTGACAGTGGTCCTACTGAATTGCATTTAACCCTTTCACTACTAATGACTGGCCATTGGAGACATACAATATTCATTACAATGGTACTTGGGATGTAGACGTATCACATCTGGCAGAGAACCCCAAGAGGTGAAATCATCTCAGAAACTGTCGCCCCAGAAGTGTGTCACAGGTGTGATATCTGTACACAGCTGTGCGAGCCAGAATAACCCATTCACTGCCAGAGGAAATTCAGTGTTTAATCGACCACTGTGGTAATTATTTTATAAACTTTTGCATAACTAAACTTGATAAAGGGGAGAATGTTTAGAAAGCAAATACAGAATTTACAGTTTGTACACAATTATTCTTTACTGCAGGGTTCCATTTTATCATATGACCTTATCCTGTCTGCTACTTTCTCAAGAAGGTATGTTCTTGTATGCTAATAAACTTCCCATTAGTCCTATTGAAAGCACAGGCAGCTGTAGGTACCACATTCTCGCCACAATCTAAAATGTTAGATTCCTCTGCTGCACAATGACATCAATTTGAAAATAAATTGTGTAGTTCTTCAAAATATGTTACACTTGCAGCATAATTATGAAATTATAACGTAATGAAGTTTTTAATTACAAAAAAATGTAAAAATTTACATTCATTGATAGCTGTGATTGCATCTATTGGTGCAGCCTGTGAGGGAAAAAGGGTGTGGTGTACGTTTAAATCAGATCCAATTATCCAACAAAGCCTCCTGGCCTCTGCATTTTCTTTTTTCCATTCATCCCTCCTTTCAATATCAGATTTAAAAAAAAACCTCCATGATCCAGATCTCAGAGAGTGAAGTAACCAAGACAAAATGGATTCCTCTGTTCATAAACAGAAACTTAAAAAAATCAGATTTTATCTTATTTTTTAGTTTATGGCTCATACAGCTACTAATGCTATTAGTTTGTCACATACTTCAAAAACTAGTGTATTTTTTTCTTGAACTACATTTGCCCTTTAAATAACTTAGATTCAGTTTACATTTGATAAATGGCACAGACAAAAAAGCAGATGGTGTCTAAGACCATAATGTCCATATTTTTACTAAGCAGTTAAAGCTCTACAGGCTGGGACAAAGTCTGAGGCCAAAAAATCCCATAAAGCAGGAAAAGAAAACCCAAAATTGCAGATTTCGAGGAGGTAACATGAGTAAGGGAAAGAAACAGGTTAGAAGCAAAATTATAGGGGAGTTGTGGAGTATTTAGAGACAAGGGCAAATAAGATAGGGGTGCAGTGCTATTATATACCTTAAAAAGGGACATTGAAGTCCAACCTTTTCTATCCTGTATTTAAAGTATGTTTAAAAAAATGAGAAGTATTTTATTTTGACTTGAGTATGACTTAAATATTGATTTTAATGTTAGAAGAGAATTGAATAAAAAAACAGGTTATGGGTCCCTCTAGACAACTTGAGTCCCACCTATAACTCACAGTCATTGCCCCCCCCCTCCCCAAATGTGATTCCCTCCTCCTCCTATAACTCAACATCATCGCACATGACCATGATTCCCTCCAAGCTAGCTCTTAGTTATCACTCCCGCAATGTGATTCCCTTGATGCTAGCTCT
Source organism: Discoglossus pictus (assembly GCA_027410445.1). Classification (NCBI taxonomy): domain Eukaryota; kingdom Metazoa; phylum Chordata; class Amphibia; order Anura; family Alytidae; genus Discoglossus; species Discoglossus pictus. The sequence goes on along the minus strand of CM050170.1, from coordinate 155,653,684 downwards.
CAGTCTTTGCCCCCGACCATGATTCCCTCCTTACTAACTCACAGTTATCGCCTCCCAACCATGATTCCCTTTATGCTAACTCTCAGTCATTGCCCCGGACCATTATTCCCTCCTTGCTAACTCTCAGTCATTGCCCCGGACCATTATTCCCTCCTTGCTAACTCTCAGTCATTGCCCCGGACCATTATTCCCTCCTTGCTAACTCTCAGTCATCAACCCTCTACCATTATTCCCTCCTTGCTAACTCTCAGTCATCACCTCCCAACCATGATTCCCTCCTTGCTTACTCTCAGTCATTGCCCCCTGACCCTGATTCCCTCCATGCTAACATTCAGTCATCACCCCCCGAATATGATTCCCTGCTTGCGAAAATTGCCACAGATTCTTTTAGCTACTCACATTCTGATTACGAGTTCCCGTCCACAATAACTACGGGCCAGGCAAAGCTGCAAATTCTACCTTAGAACTCCATTGGTTTTAGCACAGCTCGTTTTTTCTAAATACTTAAATAATTATTTTATTAACTTTTCTCTGCCTAATTATGCTTTTTGCAGACTAACTTTTTTTTTCCAAATATTAATATCATAATACAGAGCACACAGGGACAGGAGCTCTTCATCCCATACAGCAGCATTTCATCTAAACTTTGCACCAACATTTCTAGATTAGTTAAACTGTTTGAGTTATATAGTTTCTGCAAAATGCCACCGGATAAATGACATGTCGATAAACCCTTTATACAGAGATCAAAATGTTTAAAGTGATTCTGGTTGAGTGGGAGGGGGGGGGGGGGCACTGGGGGTTTGGGGGCACACAAAGCCAAGCCTAGTAATCTTTGCTTTTACATTGCTACGTTTAGATGACAAAATATTTGCTTGTTTTGCAATGAGAGATAAGTAACATTCGGAGATCTCTTTAATGCTTTCTTAATCATCCAGTTCTGCCTGTAATGTTGCAGTTTATTTACAGAGTCTCACAGACCACTTCCTGAGGGCAGGGTGTCATAAAAGAGTGTTGGGGACTTAATAAAACACTGAATACCAGATAATGCATGGGGGAAATTTATTTCTTGCTTTAAAATGTTGCATTAAAATCTAGAAAAATGCTTTCTACAAAATTATATATATAGGTGTTAGTAGCCAGAAGCACATCTTTAAAACATGTGCCGTTTACTAGAGGTTATGAATTTCAGTTTAAGTTGTTAGAACTCAAATAATTTTTAATATTAGAAATCAGAGGGTTACAAAGTATCAGTTTATGTTACAGCAATGATAAAGAGTAGATTAGAGCATCTAAACTAGGGGGGGGGGGGGGGGCGGTGGGAGAGGCATGTCTGATGGGGGAAAGGTAGGTGGATTGGGCAGTTGAATCTCAGCTACATTAGACAGATGGGCCTGAACTGGAAAGGCAGACTGGTCTGATATAGAAGCAACACAAGGATCTGATCTATGAGGTACAGGCAGATCTATGGTAGACATTTGGATCTGAGTTGGATTGGAAAGTTGGGTCTGATCTGGATAGGACAGACAGGTATGATATGGAGGGTAAAGGAAGTTTGACCTGTGAGGGACAGGCAGATTTGATCCATGGGAGACAGGTCAGTCTGAGCTGGATTGGACAGGTGGTTCTGGGCTGGACTGGACAGTTGGATCTTAGCTGGATTGGACAGTTGAGTCTGAGTTGGACAAGACAAATGGGTCTGATATGGAAGGGACACAAGAGTCTGATCTATGAGACTTTTGGATCGGACCTGGATTGGACAGTTAGTCTGATCTGGACAGGACAGACAGGTCTGATATGGAAGAGACACAAGGGTCTGATCTATGGGACACAGGTGAGACTAAGCAGGATTAGACAGTTGGGTCTTAGCCAGAGTGGACATATGGGTCTGAGCTTGGATTGGACAGTTGGGTCTGATCTGGACAAGACAGTCGGGTCTGAGAAGAAAGGGACAGGAGGGTCTGATTTTTAAGACAGCTGTGTCTGATCTGGTGTGGATATGAGGGGCTCATCTGGGGTGGACCGAGAGATCTGAGAGAATCAAGAGGGTCTAATCTGGGAAGGGACAAGAAGGTCTGATGTGCAAGAGACAACACTGCTAATATCTTATTGACTCATAAAAGACTCAACAGGCTTGTCTAGTTTGCCTACTGGTCTGTTATCTAAATTAAAGCAAGCCATTCAAAAAATGTCTGTCTGTATTAAAATAAGGAGGCTGAGAATTATTAAGTGACATTAAAAGTGTTTAAAGTAAGAGTAAAATACAATATTAACATGTTACTGGTTGGCTGTTGCCCACTTTCTTTATGGAACAAGTGTATACCCTGGTACAAATGGGACTTGCCCTGCTGACCTCCTGTTTCAAGGGCTATGGGCCTTCTTTTAGTGTTAGTGTATTTGTAAAACATATAGACCAATATTTCAAGAGAAAATGGTGCCCCTAAACCAATGGGTCTTCCTATTGATCATTAAAAGTGCTTACCAATGCACAACATAGCTAATAAGATACAAAAAGAAAGTCACTAGATTAGCAATTGAGGAAGTGTGGAATCAACACAAATTATCAGAATTTACAGAAAAATAGACTTACAGACAGATTAAGAGACACTTCAGATCTATCCCTTAAAATGTGGGGTCCCTGGTTAATGTGACTGGACATTGCCCTCTAATAAATAGTAAAAAGGTGCTTAGAGTCTCTTGGACTGCAAGAACATCCAATAAATCAGTACTTCAGGAAATCAAGATAAACTGTTCACTAGAAGGTATGATCATGAGACTGAAGCTAAAATATTTTGGCCATACCATGAGATGGCAGGATTCCCTAGAAAAGACTCTGATGCTGGGAAAGATTGAAGGCACAAGAAGAAGGGAATGACAGAGGCAGAGATGAATAGATGAGATCACCGAAGCAATGAACATGAACTTGACGGAGCTCAGAGGGGTAGTGACTGAGAGATGTACCTGGCGTGCTGCGGCTCATAGAGTCACGGAGAGTCAGACGTGACTGAATGACTAAACAACAACAACAACAAAGACAAATATTTATGTAAATCCCATAATACTCAAGGGGCACATCACGGCTGGCACTGGGTTAGCAAACAATGTCTTTCAGTAACAGAAATATGGGGCTAAATTCATTATCATTATCCAAAGGTTTCTTGGTTATTTTCTACGGGAAATGCGGAAGACAACATCATGGCCCTTTCACAATTTGTGAAAAATGGTGGATCTGGCTCATTATGCCCCATATGTTAAAGAAACACGTAGTTCAGGAAAAGAGGCACTTGATTGTGTAGCACATAATAAACTATATTAGCAGCTTTATAAGCCATGAGCATAAAACATTTTTATAGAAAAATAAAATATTTGAAGACACTGTTTATGAATAAGAGAATTAATTTTGACCTCATTACATCATCTAAGATCTGAATCATCAGGGTGTGTTTTTTGTGTATTAGTAGATAGATAGATGTGGGATCATAGTCTAGGAGCACCTTAGAATTAAATATTTAGCATGAGCATAAGCACAGAGCTGCAGAGTAACATTCCTATTCCGAAGAGCTCACAATCCAGTGTCTAGATATCTTGATCTATATAATGAATAGTAAAATTTAAAATATTCGTAATGAACTCTCCTTTCAACGTAGCCATATCACACCTTCTCCTCAACCACCAAACAGCACCCTACCTTCACCCTTTCCCAAACCTATAGCCATTATTACCTCTCTTAAACCTTTAACTGAGGATAAGGTTGCTAGTCTTCTATCAACCTCTCGTCTCACAACTTGTCCACATGATCCTATTCCATCGCAGTTGATCCCTCCCCTCTCTTCCATACTTATCCCAGCTCTCACACATCTATTCAACCTTTCCTTAGACACTGTCAAGTTTCTATCACCTTTGAAACAAGCCATAATTACACACATTCTTAAGAAACCCTTATCTGATCCAGCTTCTCCATCTAATTACCGCCCAATTCCTCTACTTCCCTTGGCTTCTAAACTACTTGAGTGTGTCTTCTACAATCACCTTACACAATTTATTTCCTCCAACTCCCTCCTTGATCCCTTCCAGTCTAGCTTCTAGCCCCAACACTCCTCAGAGACAGCTCTTACAAAAGTTACTAATGATCTGCTCACCGCAAAATCAAAGGGACATTTCTCTATACTAATTCTCCTGGATCTCTCTGCTGCCTTTGACACAGTTGATCATCCTCTTCGTATCCAAATTCTCCACTTTCTTGGCATCCGTGACACTGCTCTCTCTTGGTTCACATCTTATCTAGAACATCAAACATTTAGTGTCTCCTTCTCTGGCGCCTCTTCATCTACTCGCCCTCTAACTGTCAGTGTACCCCAAGGCTCAGTCCTAGGACCCCTCCTTTTCTCCATCTATACATCCTCCCTTGGTGCCCTAATAAAATCTTTTGGATTTCAGTATCATCTACACCCAGATCTACACCTCTGCACCCAAACTATCCCCCTCTCTGCTAGCTCATGTTGTCAGCTGCCTCTCCAGCAAATCCTCATGGATGTCTGCCCGCCAACTCAAACTCAACATGTCTAAGATTGAGCTCCTTATCTTTCCACCCTCTTCCTCAGCTCCCGCTCTTCATTTCTCTCTCACTGTTGACAATGCCATCATCTTTCCCACCTCCCAGGCCTGCTGTCTTGGGGTCCTACTGGACCCTTCCCTCTCTTTCATTCCTCACATTCAACCACTCACAAAATCTTGTCACTTTCACTCTCCTGTACTTCACCCACACCCTTTAGAATGTAAGTTTGCGAGTTTTCAATCTTGTGAGGTGCTTTAGGGAAAGCACTGTGTATATCTGATTGAAAGCTCAATAACAGGGTCTTCCATTATCTTAACTGTGGGGAATTTGTTTATACTTGTATCTAACCCCTGTATCGCGCTACATATATGTTGGAGCGTTACAAATAAAGGCTAATAATAATAATAATATATAATGGCTTTCTCAAGGTCATTGGCTGCATGGATCTCAGTACCACTAATTATTGCTATCATCTCAAAGCAGAGTATCACTGCAGCATCCACAATGGCTCCTTATCCAGGAATGCATTTCCCATTATGCACCACCCCCAGCTGTCAGCAATAAGTAAAATGCCATTAGCACCTGGCTCAGTCTCCACTCGCCCTTCATCTCCTGTGCCAAACAGTTAAAACAAGCCAGATCTGTCCTCCAGCTGGACAGTATGAGACATCTGATTATTGTCCAGAGACCGAGGCCTCATATGGTGCCTGACTGTCCTCACCTAGATCAGACAAAAATCCAGACCAGCTGACCAGAGCAAGACATGATACATTATATAGTAGTCTCGTTCATTATTAGGCAGTCTAACTATATAGAAGGCAGACTCACTCATTAGAAGGCAGTGTCGCTCAGCAGTATGAGACAGCCTAATTTATTAATGGGCAGCCTCACCCATTAGAATACAGTCTCATTCGTTAGTAAGCAGTCACGCATGCTAAAAGACCATTCTTATTTATTAGAAGTTACTCTAACTCATTAGCAAACCGTCTCATTCATTAGAAGGCAGTTTCACTCACTGGAAAACAATCTCACTCCTTCATATACAGTCTTATTTGTTGGAAGACTATGTCACTCATTGGGAGGCAGTCTAACTCATTGGAAGACATGTTCGTAGGCAGTGTCATTTGTTAGTAGTCTAACTAATTAGAAGGCAAGCTCATTCTTTATGAGGCAACCTAACCCATTAGAAGACTCTTTCATAGGCAGTCTCATTTTTTAGTAGACAGACTAATCCATTAAAAGGCAGGGTCATCCATTAGAAGGCAGTCCCATTCGTATCAAATATTTTTATTGTCACAAGAGTCTGTTTAATTTAGATATAGCAATTTTGACATGCAGGTCAAAGAGTAAGTTTATGTATTATATATAGCAAATCTGATATGTAGGTCAAAGAGTATATTTATGTATTATATACAATATTGGTTTCTTAATTAATTGTGTAATACAGACAATATCGTAAATCCATTTTCCTTTTTCAACAAAATCCAAATAAACATAAACAATAGTAAAGACACTTTTCCTCTGAGTTATTCAGTGCTTTTTACCCGTTGTTGGAATTGTAGTCGAAAGGTTGTTATAAGGTTTGAGGTCTACACCGGAGCTCAAGGTATGCTAGTTTTGGAAGATGTTTATGTGAGAGGTGAGTATTAATACATTTTTAAGGTATAGAGATCCCAAAGGTTGAATTTTTCCAGTTTCCCCAGATTTCTAGAAAGGTTGGGTACGTGTTTTTAAGGGCGTGGGAGAAGGCAGTCCCATTCTTAATGAGGCAAACTAACTCATTCAGTGACGCATTTGTAGGCAGTGTAATTTATTAGGCAATCTCATTAGAAGACAGTCTAATTCTTTTTGAGGAAACCTAGCCCATTAGAAGACTCTTTCATATGCAGTCTCATTTGTAGGAGAAGGCAGTCCCATTCTTAATGAGGCAAACTAACTCCTTAGGTGACACATTTGTAGGCAGTGTAATTAATTAGGCAATCTCATTAGAAGACAGTCTAATTCTTTTTGAGGAAACCTAACCCATTAGAATACTCTTTCATATGCAGTCTCATGTCTTAGTAGACAGTCTAACTCATTCAAAGGCAGGCTCATCCATTAGTAGGTAGTCGTATTCATTAGAAGACAGTCTAATTCTTTTTGAGGAAACCTAACCCATTAGAATACTCTTTCATATGCAGTCTCATGTCTTAGTAGACAGTCTAACTCATTCAAAAGCAGGCTCATCCATTAGTAGGTAGTCGTATTCATTAGAAGACAGTCTAATTCTTTTTGAGGAAACCTAACCCATTAGAAACCTCTTTCATATGCAGTCTCATTTCTTAGTAGACAGTCTAACTCATTCGAAGGCAGGCTCATCCATTAATTCTTATTCATTAGAAGTCTCATTCTTCAGGAGAGTCTCACTTGTTGGAAGGCCCATAACACTCAAGGGGCACATCATGGCTTACTCATAAGGAAGCAGTCTAACTCAGAAGAAAGTCTCATTATTTTAAGACAGTCTCATATTTTAAGTAAATGATACAAAATTGCAGAGTTCAGCCCCTTCCTTGTATCAAATTAAAAGTGCATTTACTGAAAGAGGAAACTTTATGTGAGACGAATGTGGGAACCCAGCACAGCCCATGAGCACTTCCTGTACGAGAAGAAATGGAGAAGTCGAGTTTGCACACAGTCTGTCTCGTTCTTACACCTCTCCCCTGTGATTCATACAGAAACTCTATCTGCACTCAGGAAGCCGCCACACTCACCCATAATGCATTGGGGGTCACAATGCTGCACCTGTCACAGAGTGATCTAATGTTTAGGACAGGGGAGAGTTACTGTCACTTTAAGAAATCAGGAACTGCGCTTGTCGACCCTGAGCACATATAATATGAAATATAGACCGCTGGGTATTTGCATTTCCACACGTGAGGCAATACTGACAGTCCTGAGTCCTAGAGGTATTGTGGTTAGTCGGTGAGCCCAGTCCCACCCACATCTCTCCAATGGGTTTCAGTAGAGATCTCCAAATTTACATAGGCTTGATTTAAAGAACCAATATAATTTACAAAAATGCTCATGTGTGTGCAGTATGTAATCAACTAGCAACTGTATAAACAATGTGCATAGAATGATTTTTAGAGAAAATCTGCAGAATCTGTATGGTGGTGTACGGCAGGCTCCATACTTGTTAATGTGAGCACCTAAGGGCGTATCATTATTTACTGAAAAATGGATAGGGGAGAGGGATTTGATTGGTCCTTGGAGCTTTTTTAGTATTTGAAACTAACACCACACATGCTTAGAAGCAGACAGTCTCATGTATAAATGTAAGCCCTGCTCCTGCAGGAATGTAAATGCCCTGCTCTCTCACACACACATCCTTTACCAAACTTACATTTTTCAAACACATATAAATCAGAAATGTAAAACTTTTGTAAGCCAAAAATGTCTTAGTATTTAAAAATAAAAAGAAGCTAATGGGAATATAAAATGAATAAAATGACCATATTTATATATACAATGTTAAAGTGACACAGAGGAGGTTTCAAATGTCTTAATTTAAAACTATAGGTAATAAAGTTACCTATTTAAAAACATGCATTTTCTTACTGGAAACTTAAATATCAATCAGCATTTGAAATCCATCCACCAAACATACAGCCCTATTAAATTTGAAGCCCGTAGCAGCATCGGCAAGCCTGCAAGTGCTGCAAGCTTGAAATTCGGCTGCGTTACAGAGCTATTAAATTAGAACATGCCACGAGTTACGGGCTCAAGACGCAAACCCGTAAACCATTTTTCGAACATTGGATGAGTGGCCGTAAACATGATCAATTAGTCAAACCCGTAGTTAGGGGATTAGATGGAGCCAATGGCAACAGAGATTTCAAAATCTTACAGGTTTCAATTACGAGTTATGATCAGACCCATATTCCAGAAATAATGCAATATTGATAAAGCTGTAAATATGATATTCTAGTCCATGCGAGTTCCATTATATGTATTAACACATTGATTGCCGGGATCGATATAACACAGAAATTAAACATGAAATAAAGTATTTTTTATTGCACATTTGCGGGCTGGAGAATGTTGTGCCATTAATACCTAACATCACTTTTCCTGTTATTATTAGTACAGTTTGGTGTGTATATTTGCATTTACAGTGTTACCCCCTAGCGGGTCCTCTCTAGTACCCGTTAGCTTTTTGGCTCCATTTGCGGGTCACAAAATCTAAAAATTCCCAAATCCAATTTAATCCCATTAAAAATAATTCTGAAACAGTCTGTAAAATGAGAGGAACTTAAATACATTGAACAGCTGGTGTAAGATCTCATGGAAGGGAATCTGTGATGCTCATATCATTGGTTTATCATCACACGGATGTTACATTATAAGAAACCAATTTATTCTGTTATCACCCCCATCACAGACAGTATCTCTGCCCCACTTTCCAGTGAATTATTGCGACATTGGTGCTGATTCTTTATACGTTGTCACCCAATACATAGACTGAGCCTCAGAGCATGCAAACACAATACAACTTGTATTAGTTATAATTCAGTCCTGAATAAAGATCACATATATAGTTGTGAGCGTACGAGTTGTTGCTAACGCTGCGGGCTCGCGTAGCGAGCCCGCGGCCCTCGCTTCGCGAGGGCCGCGGGCTCGCTACGCGAGTCGCGGCCCTCGCGAAGCGAGGGCCGCGACTCGCGTAGCGAGCCGCGGCCCTCGCGTAGCGAGGGCCGCGGCTCGCGCAGCGAGCCGAGGCCCTCGCGAAGCGAGGGCACTGTCCGAGGGTCTCAGTTGCTGCAAGGAGCGCCGAAGGCGCTCCTTGCCAGCAACTGAGACCCTCGGGCAGTGCCCTCGCGAAGCGAGGGCACTGCCCGAGGGTCTCAGTTGCTGGCATGGAGCGCCGAAGGCGCTCCATGCCAGCAACTGAGGACCCTCGCGAAGCGAGGGCCTCAGTTGCTGGCATGGAGCGCCGTAGGCGCTCCATGCCAGCACCTGAGGACCTCGCAAAGCGAGGGCCGCAGTTGCTGGCATGGAGCGCCGAAGGCGCTCCTTGCCAGCAACTGCGACCCTCGCAAACTTCACGTCGCAACCCAAACAGTACGACACACACATTACGACACTCGCAAACAACATACGACACACGTTCACACACATTACGGACTCGCAACACTCGGACGCAACTCGCGAACATTACAACATGTCAAACACAATACATACACACACCACATACATAAAAAACTTACCTACACCAAGAGGGAGCACCCAGCACCTCAAAAATACAACTTACACCTCGATTTTACTTCAAATAAAACAGTTTAGAGACTACAAAAAAAACGAAGCGAGAGAAAAAATGGCCGCCGAACAAAACGAAAACGAGGCTACAGCACTCTAAACTCGCAAAACACCACAAGAAACTCGCAAAACACCACAAAACACCTACGGATATTCCGATACAAACGTATAACACACATTACTCGCCAGTTCTCGCCAATGCGGAAGTACACGACTACGCTAACGGTTTGGTCTCGCGCACGCACAGTGTTACACTGCACACATTCAGCACGCTTACACAGCAGATCCACACCACTAATGCTGCAGCAACATCAAAACACATTCACAGCTCTTCCACACAATGCTTTAAAATAGGTAAAGTATATTCATTTATTAATGTATTATATATTTCATTATTACACACTAAACAGCATTAGCTACCTTACAATTTCATTGCCGTCATTTTTTGACGGGCAATTCGCTAGTACATAATAACTCTTTAGATGTAACTTTCATATAATGTAAAAAATAAACATTTTGCTTTTCTTTCACTCTTTTCTCCTTTAGTGTATATTGCTCACAAGATTATCTTTATTTGGTGCATATTTTAGCAAAACATTAAAACAGTATTTAAAATAGTAATGATAATGTAATGAGCACTATCCCCTTCTGGATCGCTACCTTGTTGTGGTGAAGGGGCTTGTGTACCTCAATGAAACTGTCAACTAAACCATGTAGGGTCACCCAAGAGGGGCAGGTCATAGCAGAGAAGTCAGACAAATCATGGTCCACCGGAGAAGGAACTGGCAACCCACTCCAGGATCTTTGCCAAGAAAATGTATGGATAAGCGTAACCAGAGACATAATGGTAAATGTGCCTGGCGTGTTGAGATCCGTAAGGTCACAGAGAGTCGGATACGACTAAACAACTATAATGAGCACTATAATAATGCACAGCTTGGGTACGGCAATTCCTTCCTCAACTGCTACTTAACGAATGCCATCTACATCAGTCATCTCCACCCCTTCCACAGTATCCCTTCCCTAATTAGTCCAATATGGCAGGTCTCAGTATAGTCTCTCATTTCTGTAACTGCTCATTCCTCACTTTTGATCACCACCTCTTAATGGGACGCTGTCACCCCAACAGGAAGTTGATTCATTTTAAAGAGCATTACAACTATCTCTACATTATACTAGCAATCATTTCTGTAATATTTTGAATTCATTTTTGGGCTCCTGTATGCTAATACGCAGCTCACTTTGCTTGATAAGGGCGGGAGAGGGGTTTAACTGCCTGATAACATTGGGGATCTTTATTCTGGCCACTACAGAGACAGACAAGCAAACTGTAATCCTATTTAGTACATCAAATCAGTTATTTAATATGCTTTAGCTGCTCATTGCAAATGAATAGAGCAACTTTAACATTGAATTCTCCAGGATTTATTCATTTTAGAAAGAAAAAATGGATAACACAACATACCGTGACAAGAAAAATTGATTCAAGAAAAATTGGTGAAATATTTAACAGACCAACAACATTAGCAGCTGTGGAAGATGTGAACATAAAAAAACATTTTTAGAGAAAATCTGAATTTTTTAAAACTCAGTTTATATATGAAGGACTCTGCTTCCTGATAGCTATAAGCCTGAGTCGGTGCCTATTGAGGGAGAGGTGGGGAGGTAGATTTGTTAAATAACCCCTTGAATTTAACACCTGATCTCTTGCTCCACACATACACAGGATCAGGCTGCAACCACTGTTCTTCAGAAATGTGAATGCCCCTTCTCACAAACACAGCCTTGAAAAAAAATATATTGGGATCAGTGGAGACATCACCATATTTTGTTTTTAATTACAAAATAGTTCCTCCCCTGATTATCTGCTCTTCTAATTCTTATCACTTGTAGGTAATATCACAGAGTAACAATCTGCTGCCTGTGTCTGTAAGAGCCAATCTGCAGCCTGTGCCTGTAAGTGCAAATTTGCAGCCTGTGCCTGTAAGAGCCAATGTGCAGCCTGTGCTTACAAGAACCAAAGTTAAGAGCAATAACGTCTCTCCTCCTCTACATCGCCACCATCCCATTGGCCCTCAAGTCCTCTCAGTACAATTAAAGTGAAGTTAAATTCAATGTTATCTGATGTATTTTTTCTTTGTTTGTTTGTTTATGTCTGTTTAGTTTTAAGGTTTTGTATCAAAAAACAAGACTATTAGTTCTAACTAAAATGTGGAAAATCTGGGATCCGGAACAGATAATCTCAATTTACCTTGATTCCTATGGGAAATGCTTGTTTGGAACTCATCCTGCTGTCTGGAACAGATTAAGATTGAGAACAAAGCATTTGTGGGCACATTTGCGTGTCCTTGCTCAGCTTCCCAGAGTACAGTGTAATAACTGTATTTCTTGGAATTCTGAGCCGGAAGCAGGTTTTTTAACTTGTTTTAGACATTTAAATGTGAACACAAATGTACTATTTATTATATATATATATATATATATATATATATATATATATATATATATATATATGTGTGTGTGTGTGTGTACTGTGTGAGTTGATGCAGGAAGGAGGCTGAGAAGTGCAATAAAAAAAATTACACCCGCACTGGGGCTCCCCATGCACTAGCTACACCATTGGAGCTAGATGTTATAATTAGGAGTTGATCTTTAATAATATTCCTATTCAACAATATTATCCTTGCCAAGGTAAGCCACTTCTGCCAATGAGAAGCATCTGTTCATATCTAAACACAATCTTCTCAGGACTGCCTCCAAGTCAGAGTTGGTTCTACCCTTTCTGGAGATAAAATGCATAACTTGACGTTTACAAATGTAAAAGTAAGTGATTCATGGAATAGAAATGTTATTACAAATGAATGCCTAACTAATACATATAGCTGTAATTTTATTACAAATTATTGACTAATTAAAACATATAGCTCCTGTTGTTAGGGCTCTTTCGTGGCCCTTTAATGCTACCATATGTAAATTACAAGCAACGATCTTTATCCACAGTTCTATCAATACAGATTTTTTTTTTTACAGTGGATCTTTGCACAAGGTGCTGACCCCATTACATTGAGATTGAAAAGAGACCTGTGAAGAGCGCAGTGAGAGGATGTGACAGTCTATTAGTGGAAATTCCAAATGACAATTCTATGTCTAAAAGATTTCTTTAAGGAGGTTGAGTGATATTTTGAGACTTGAAGTTAAGCGTGGGATAGGCAGGAAGAGGTAAAAGGTGCAAAGCCACAAACAACTAATGGAAAATTAGGGCCATGACACAGAGACATTAGAAAAAGAGACAACCATTGTATTAGTGGTCCTGGCATACGAGTGGTTATCAGAAATGACCATATTCATAATTCCTAATGTCCAGTGTGGGGTTGAATATAGTATACAAATATAATTATCTTATTAGAAACAATGTAAATATTGGTAATGGAAAGTACGACGTAGTGTTTGGGAATACAAATAAAAACAAATCAAAATAACTGTAACACTCTTACGATGAAAGTCTCTACCAGACATGCTGGAGGGTTGTGCCACGTGTTCACCACCCTTTCATTACATGACCCTGTTATTAGTACACGTTGGAAACAGAGTCCTTAAAGGGTAGCTGTATTTTAGGGAAACCTTACATATTTGTGAAACATACAACAAAATAAAAACATTAGCAGCTGAATACAATTAAAATTTTATTTTGTGAAGCGTATGTTTGCATATAGAACGTTCCATCTTGTCTGGACCTTTCCATATAGCATTCCATTCATATCCTCTGAGTGGTGGAGGTAGGGATGGTGGAGAATGGTGGGGGATTTGTAGATCATTGGATATTTAGTGATTTTACAGAAACAGAAACATGGATCTTGCAACAATAACTGCAAACCATGCCCCTAAAATATGTAAATGCCTCTCTCACAGATAGAACTTGCCGAGTATCATTAATCCCACAGTGGCCAGAAGAGGCATCAAAAATTTATTTTTCTAATTAATATATAGCTTTATAACATTTTTCTGTCTAACTATACTTTTATTGTGGTATACATTGTTCAGACATACATTTTTTTTATCATGCCGTGGCCCAACAAACATGTCACTGCTATTAGTACACTATGGTGCTAGCAGGGACTGAACCTTAAACAGGTCAATGCCATTAGTAAACTAGCCCTGGCAGGGACTGAACCTTAAACATGTCACTGCCATTAGTACACTAGCCCCAGCGGGGACTGAGCCCATTAAACACATCCCTGCCATTAGTACACTAGCCTCAACAGGGACTGAGCCCATTAAACACATCACTGCCATTAGTACACTAGCCCCAGCGGGGACTGAGCCCATTAAACACATCCCTGCCATTAGTACACTAGCCTCAACAGGGACTGAGCCCATTAAACACATCCCTGCCATTAGTACACTAGCCTCAGCGGGGACTGAGCCCATTAAACACATCACTGCCATTAGTACACTATTAGTGTAGCTGAAATTGCCCTTATATACCCTTGTCTCTCCTCTGTGTATACAGCAGTCTCTCCTCCTCACACCTCTCCTCCACGCTCTCTCCATCACATACAATGACTGTCACTGCTCTGCGCAGTCTGATAGTTGTGGCACAGCCAGCGCCCGCTCGCTGGGCAGCATTTATAGTCCCTTTTATTTTAGGTTTAATCTCCTCAGGCCTTTTACCTCTGAATGTGATTCTCAGCTGGAGAGACAGCTCTGATACAAGGTGGCCCATCAATGTCATGTTTATATGAAGGAGCGACGGGGTGGCCGACACCTCAACTAATAATTCATAATGCAAAAGCTATAATTTACAGCTCATTTTAGCAATTTGTATAGTTAAATTTGGTTAGTTTGTCTTCTTAGCTTAGTCCCTCCATTCCCCTTGTTAGTTTTGTTGACCCAAAATTGTTCTGCATATTCCAAATGAGGGATTTGTATAGTGGCAGAAATATATCTGCTTCCCTTGCTTCTATACCTTCTTAATACATGCTAATATTGTACTTGCCTTTGTAGCTGCTGCTTGGCATTGAGCACTGTTACCTAGGTGTCCACAACTACTCCCAAATCCCTTTCTATCTCTGACCTCTAGATAGTTTCCACCATCTTTAAGCTGAAGATCCTCCCATCTTTTAAAGACTGTGGCAGAGTGTGGAGCACAATTCCCTACACTCTGCTACCTCTCTATGCAACAAGGCAGCAGCAGACTCTGCCACAGTTTGTTTGAAATAGTCTAAAAATGGTGAAAAAACAGCTAACTAAACTGTAGGTTTTTTCACAATAGATCAACTTCTTAATCAAAATACATTTTATTTAATATTATAAAAGTTATAAATGTTGGATCATTACATTGGCCCCTAATTACATTCCTTGAAGGATACAATCTTAAAGTAATGAACTTTTGATTACTAATTTTATATGACAAGAAAATAAATGCTTAAAAAGCTCTTTTAATAGAAAATATGGAACTTTGCAGTCCATTTTTTTCATCTACTTGATCTAGAAGCTCCACAAAACATGGCCGGTCACAGACCAGTATATTGATAACAGAGTTGCCATGGCGACGCTGGGAATTGTGGTCCAATGCCTGGGGGTTTTGGGAAGTGAGTGGTCTGCGCGTCACGCTTTCCTGCCAAACATCAGTTCCTCATAATTATCATGAAAGAGAAACATTTCGCACTTGTACAAAAGCATTAACCAGAAAACAAGATTCAGACCCAAAAAAGAGAATATAGACTGGGCGTTGCTGCCATGGGGGTCACTCAAAAAGCAGTCTACGGAGATTCTGCGCAGCTGCTAATTTTCATATTTTTAAATTGTTAACAAAAACGTAAAAATAAATAAATAAATAAACATATAAATATATAAAAAATATATAGAAATATATAGAAACATAAATATATAAATATATAAAAATATTAAAATATAAATATACAAAAACATAAATATATAAATAAATAAATATATAAATATCTAAAAATATATATAAATATATATACAGATAAAAATATAAAAAAACATATAATATATATTTAAATAAGTAAATATTATATATAAATATATATATATATATATATATATATATATATATATATATATATATATATATTAATATATAAAAATATATATACCTGTAAATATATATAAATATATAAACATACAAAAACATAAAAATATAAAAAAAATCTGGCTAAGATAATAATCAGGTAGGAAACAGTAATAAAGTTTGCTTTTAATTAATAAAAAAAATGTTTTCCTGCTGATCATATGAGGCATCCATGATACTTTGGTGAAGCTTGTGTGTTAGACTGGTGTTTATATATCTGTAGAGCAGGCTTGCAGTTATTAATGTAAGCTACCTGCTTCTAGGAATGTATGGGTGAAGGGGGGAGGCTCTAGTGTGGCTCACACCAGTGTAGGTGGTGCAATGCAGCAGTATGTCCATTGTTTTTATATTAAATATTGTTTTACATTTTGGGCACTTCCCTAGGGGTTTGCACCGGGTCCCTCCATTCATTAGCTCTGTGAGTGGGGGAAGGGAGTTGGTGTCAAATTCAATAAGATCCAATTATCTAACAAATCTTTCTCAGGATGAAGGAGGATGACTGACCCCCAAATAGGTAGATTCAGGGGAGTGGGGGAGAGGAGGGAGACTGACCCGATAAAGGGGTAGATTCAGGTAAGTGGGAGCAAGGAGGGAGACTGTCCCCCAAAGAGGGGTGGGAGTGGGGAGGGAGAGCGACGCCAATAGAGAATTTCAGGGGAGTGGGAGAGATTAAGGAGAACGCCCCAATAGAGAGATTAATGATAGTGAGAGGGAGGAGGTGACTGATTCCCAAAAGAGGTAGATTCAGGGGAGTGGGAGAGAGGAGGGAGAGTGACCCCAAAATATGTACATTTAGATAAGTGGGAGAGAGGAGGGAAAGTGAACCCACAAGAGGTAGATTCAGGGGAGTGCAAGAGAGGAGGAAAAGTAGCCCAAAAGAGAGATCTTCTATAAAGAGGAGACTTACTATGCCCTTATAAAGAAGTTATATATATATATTATCTTTATTTGTAATGCACCAACATATTCCGTAGCGCTGTACAAGGGTTCAGCCCAATGCAAAACAAAACTGCACATTGCAAAGAGTGGAGGGCCCAGTCTTGAGTTTAGAGTCTAGTGTGTGTGGCTCTTTTCCCAAAGCACCTTACAAGATTGAAAACTCACAAACTGTATATATATATATATATATATATATATATATATATATATATATATATATATATATATATATATATATATATATATATAATAAGTCCTCTCCCACCAAATCTATAAGTGTCTGTTTTCTGAGAACATGTATGCTGCCTTATACAGACCCCACTTCCTTTTTCAAGAAAAAATATGTTTTATTTAGAAATTCTCTCTCACTTCCTTTTTTAGGACAGGAGACCTTATCTGTTCCTGCAGCAAAGTGTGATAGAAAGAAGTACCATTTATTATTGATATGTCATGGTGTACTATAGGGAAAGTTATAGGGAGGGGTTATACAGAGAATTATAGATATGCAGGAGTTATAGGTAATGGTTATATAGAGATGTAGACTGGAATCAAACCAAGGTTGCAGTGGTGAAAGCACTAAATCCTAACCACTGAACCACCAGGGAACGCTTGTAGTAGATATAGGGAGAGGTTAAATATGAAATAGTAGGATAGGAGGTTATGTGAACAAATAAGATTATTATTGGGAGGTATTATATGGATAAGGGGCAGTACAATGAGTTATCAGTATATGTTACATGAATAGATATTAGGAGTTATAGGGAGGGGCTACATCTCATAACCTGACGGGTTATTGGGAAGTAGATAAAATAAGATATACAGGTATACCCCGCTTAAAGCTACCTCTTTTAGAGCTGATGCGCTATAACACTGTTTTTTCCTGCCGGACCCCTTTTAATGGTCTGATTCTCTATATCACTGCCTCGCTATAACACTGCTTTTTCCTGCCGGACCCCTTTTAATGCTCTGATTCTCTATAGCACTGCCCCGCTATAACACTGTTTCTTCCTGCCGGACCCCTTTTCATGCTCTGATTCTCTATATCACTGCCTCGCTATAACACTGCTTTTTCCTGCCGGACCCCTTTTAATGCTCTGATTCTCTATAGCACTGCCCCGCTATAACACTGTTTCTTCCTGCCGGACCCCTTTTCATGCTCTGATTCTCTATAGCAGTGCCTCGCTATAACACTGTTTTTTCCTGCCGGACCCCTTTTCACGCTCTGATTGTCTATAGCACTGCCCCGCTATAACACAGTTTTTGCCTGCCGGACCCCTTTTCATGCTCTGATTCTCTATAGCACTGCCCCGCTGTAACACTGTTTTTTCCTGCCGGACCCCTTTTCACGCTCTGATTCTCTATAGCACTGCCCCGCTATAACACAGTTTTTTCCTGCCGGATCCCTTTTCACGCTCTGATTCTCTATAGCACTGCCCCGCTATAACACTGTTTTTGCCTGCCGGACTCCTTTTCACGCTCTGATTGTCTATAGCACTGCCCCACTATAACACTGTTTTTGCCTGCCGGACTCCTTTTCATGCTCTCATCCACTATAGCACTGCCCCGCTATAACACTGTTTTTTCCTGCTGGACTCCTTTTCACGTTCTGATCCTCTATAGCACTGCCCCGCTATAACACTGTTTTTCCCTGCTGGACTCCTTTTCACACTCTGATTGTCTATAGCACTGCCCCGCTATATCACTGTTTTTGCCTGCCGGACCCCTTTTCACGCTCTGATTCTCTATAGCACTGCCCCGCTATAACACTGTTTTTTCCTGCTGGACCCCGTTTCCTGCTCTGATCCTCTATAGCACTGCCTCGCTATAACACTGTTTCTTCCTGCCGGACCTCTTTTCATGCTCTGATTCTCTATAGCACTGCCTCGCTATAACACTGTTTCTTCCTGCTGGACCCCTTTTCACGCTCTGATCCTCTATAGCACTGCCTCGCTATAACACTGTTTCTTCCTGCCGGACCCCTTTTAATGCTCTGATTCTCTATAGCATTGCCTCGCTATAACACTGTTTTTTCCTGCTGGACCCCTTTTCACGCTCTGATCCTCTATAGCACTGCCCCGCTATAACACTGTTTTTTCCTGCTGGACCCCTTTTCACGCTCTGATCCTCTATAGCACTGCCTCGCTATAACACTGTTTTTGCCTGCTGGACTCCTTTTCACGCTCTGATCCTCTATAGCACTGCCTCGCTATAACACTGTTTCTTCCTGCCGGACCCCTTTTAATGCTCTGATTCTCTATAGCATTGCCTCGCTATAACACTGTTTTTTCCTGCTGGACCCCTTTTCACGCTCTGATCCTCTATAGCACTGCCTCGCTATAACACTGTTTTTTCCTGCTGGACCCCTTTTCACGCTCTGATCCTCTATAGCACTGCCCCGCTATAACACTGTTTTTGCCTGCTGGACTCCTTTTCACGCTCTGATTCTCTATAGCACTGCCCCGCTATAACACTGTTTTTGCCTGCCGGACCCCTTTTCACGCTCTGATTCTCTATAGCACTGCCCCGCTATAACACTGTTTTTGCCTGCCGGACCCCTTTTCACGCTCTGATTCTCTATAGCACTGCCCCGCTATAACACTGTTTTTTCCTGCCGGACTCCTTTTCACGCTCTGATTCTCTATAGCACTGCCTCGCTATAATACTGTTTCTTCCTGCCGGACCCCTTTTCATGCTCTGATCCTCTATAGCACTGCCTCGCTATAACACTGTTTCTTCCTGCCGGACCCCTTTTCATGCTCTGATTCTCTATAGCACTGCCCCGCTATAACACTGTTTTTTCCTGCCGGACCCCTTTTCATGCTCTGATTCTCTATAGCACTGCCCCGCTATAATGCTGCTTTTTCCTGCCGGACCCCTTTTCACGCTCTGATTCTCTATAGCACTGCCCCGCTATAACACAGTTTTTTCCTGCCGGACCCCTTTTCACGCTCTGATTCTCTATAGCACTGCCCCGCTATAACACTGTTTTTGCCTGCCGGACTCCTTTTCACGCTCTCATCCACTTTAGCACTGCCTCGCTATAACACTGTTTTTGCCTGCAGGACTCCTTTTCACGCTCTCATCCACTATAGCACTGCCCCGCTATAACACTGTTTTTGCCTGCTGGACTCCTTTTCACGTTCTAAACCTCTATAGCACTGCCCCGCTATAACACTGTTTTTGCCTGCCGGACCCCTTTTAACGCTCTGATTCTCTATAGCACTGCCCCGCTATAATACTGCTTTTTCCTGCCGGACCCCTTTTCACGCTCTGATTCTCTATAGCACTGCCCCGCTATAACACTGTTTTTGCCTGCCGGACCCCTTTTCACGCTCTGATTCTCTAGAGCACTGCCCCGCTATAACACTGTTTTTGCCTGCCGGACCCCTTTTCACGCTCTGATTCTCTATAGCACTGCCCCGCTATAACACTGTTTTTGCCTGCCGGACTCCTTTTAATGCTCTGATTCTCTATAGCACTGTCCCGCTATAATGCTGTTTTTTTCCTGCCGGACCCCTTTTCACGCTCTGATTCTCTATAGCACTGCCCCGCTATAACACTGTTTTTGCCTGCTGGACTCCTTTTCACGCTCTGATTGTCTATAGCACTGCCCCGCTATAACACTGTTTTTGCCTGCTGGACTCCTTTTCACGTTCTGATCCTCTATAGCACTGTCCCACTATAACACTGTTTTTTCCTGCCGGACTCCTTTTCATGCTCTGATTCTCTATAGCACTGCCCCGCTATAACACTGTTTTTTCCTGCCGGACTCCTTTTCACGCTCTGATTGTCTATAGCACTGCCCCACTATAACACTGTTTTTGCCTGCCGGACCCCTTTTCACGCTCTGATTCTCTATAGCACTGCCCCGCTATAACACTGTTTTTGTCTGCCGGACCCCTTTTCACGCTCTGATTCTCTATAGCACTGCCCCTCTATAATGCTGTTTTTTTCCTGCCGGACCCCTTTAAATGCTCTGATTCTCTATAGCACTGCCTCGCTATAACACTGTTTCTTCCTGCCGGACCCCTTTTCATGCTCTGATCCTCTATAGCACTGCCCAGCTATAACACTGTTTTTTCCTGCCGGACCCCTTTTAATGCTCTGATTCTCTATAGCACTGCCCCGCTATAACACTGTTTGTTCCTGCCGGACCCCTTTTCATGCTCTGATTCTCTATAGCACTGCCTCGCTATAACACTGTTTTTGCCTGCCGGACTCCTTTTAATGCTCTGATTCTCTATAGCACTGCCCCGCTATAATACTGTTTCTTCCTGCCGGACCCCTTTTCATGCTCTTATTCTCTATAGCACTGCCCCGCTATAACACTGTTTCTTCCTGCCGGACCCCTTTTCATGCTCTGATTCTCTATAGCACTGCCCCGCTATAACACTGTTTTTTTCCTGCCAGACCCCTTTTAATGCTCAGATTCTCTATAGCACTGCCTCGCTATAACACTGTTTTTTCCTGCCGGACCCCTTTTCACGCTCTGATTCTCTATAGCACTGCCAGGCTATAACACTGTTTTTTCCTGCCGGACCCCTTTTCACGCTCTGATTCTCTATAGCACTGCCCCGCTATAACACTGTTTTTTCCTGCCGGACCCCTTTTCACGCTCTGATCCTCTATAGCACTAGCTCGCTATAACACTGTTTCTTCCTGCCGGACCCCTTTTCACGCTCTGATTCTCTATAGCACTGCCCCGCTATAACACTGTTTTTGCCTGCCGGACTCCTTTTTACGCTCTGATTGTCTATAGCACTGCCCCGCTATAACACTGTTTTTGCCTGCCGGACTCCTTTTCACGCTCTCATCCACTATAGCACTGCCTCGCTATAACACTGTTTTTGCCTGCCGGACTCCTTTTCACGCTCTCATCCACTATAGCACTGCCCAGCTATAACACTGTTTTTTCCTGCCGGACCCCTTTTAATGCTCTGATTCTCTATAGCACTGCCCCGCTATAACACTGTTTGTTCCTGCCGGACCCCTTTTCATGCTCTGATTCTCTATAGCACTGCCTCGCTATAACACTGTTTTTGCCTGCCGGACTCCTTTTAATGCTCTGATTCTCTATAGCACTGCCCCGCTATAATACTGTTTCTTCCTGCCGGACCCCTTTTCATGCTCTTATTCTCTATAGCACTGCCCCGCTATAACACTGTTTCTTCCTGCCGGACCCCTTTTCATGCTCTGATTCTCTATAGCACTGCCCCGCTATAACACTGTTTTTTTCCTGCCAGACCCCTTTTAATGCTCAGTTTCTCTATAGCACTGCCCCGCTATAACACTGTTTTTGCCTGCCGGACTCCTTTTAATGCTCTGATTCTCTATAGCACTGCCCCGCTATAATACTGTTTCTTCCTGCCGGACTCCTTTTAATGCTCTGATCCTCTATAGCACTGCCTCGCTATAACACTGTTTTTTTCCTGCCGGACCCCTTTTCATGCTCCGATTCTCTATAGCACTGCCCCGCTATAATGCAGTTTTTTTCCTGCCGGACCCCTTTTCACGCTCTGATTCTCTATAGCACTGCCCCGCTATAATGCAGTTTTTTTCCTGCCGGACCCCTTTTCACGCTCTGATTCTCTATAGCACTGCCTCGCTATAATACTGTTTTTTCCTGCCAGACCCCTTTTAATGCTCTGATTCTCTATAGCACTGCCCCGCTATAACACTGTTTTTGCCTGCTGGACTCCTTTTCACGCTCTGATTGTCTATAGCACTGCCTCGCTATAACACTGCTTTTTCCTGCTGGACTCCTTTTCACGCTCTGATTCTCTATAGCACTGCCCAGCTATAACACTGTTTTTTCCTGCCGGACCCCTTTTCACGCTCTGATTCTCTATAGCACTGTCTCGCTATAACACTGTTTTTTCCTGCCGGACCCCTTTTCACGCTCTGATTCTCTATAGCACTGCCCCGCTATAACACTGTTTTTTCCTGCCGGACCCCTTTTCACGCTCTGATTCTCTATAGCACTGCCCCGCTATAACACTGCTTTTTCCTGCCGGACCCCTTTTCACGCTCTGATTCTCTATAGCACTACCCCGCTATAATACTGCTTTTTCCTGCCGGACCCCTTTTCACGCTCTGATTCTCTATAGCACTGCCCTCCTATAACACTGTTTTTGCCTGCTGGACTCCTTTTCACGCTCTGATTCTCTATAGCACTGCCCCGCTATAACACTGTTTTTTCCTGCTGGCCCCCTCTTCATGCTCTGATTCTCTATAGCACTGCCTCGCTATAACGCTGCTTTTTCCTGCCGGACCCCTTTTCACGCTCTGATTCTCTATAGCACTGCCCCGCTATAACACAGTTTTTTCCTGCCGGACCCCTTTTCACGCTCTGATTCTCTATAGCACTGCCCCGCTATAACACTGTTTTTGCCTGCCGGACTCCTTTTCACGCTCTGATTGTCTATAGCACTGCCCCGCTATAACACTGTTTTTGCCTGCCGGACTCCTTTTCATGCTCTGATTCTCTATAGCACTGCCCAGCTATAACACTGTTTTTTCCTGCCGGACCCCTTTTCACGCTCTGATTCTCTATAGCACTGCCTCGCTATAACACTGTTTTTGCCTGCCGGACCCCTTTTCACGCTCTGATTCTCTATAGCACTGCCCCACTATAACACTGTTTTTGCCTGCCAGACCCCTTTTCATGCTCTGATCCTCTATAGCACTGCCTCGCTATAACACTGTTTTTGCCTGCTGGACTCCTTTTCACGCTCTGATTCTCTATAGCACTGCCTCGCTATAACACTGTTTTTTCCTGCCGGACCCCTTTTCACGCTCTGATTCTCTATAGCACTGCCTCGCTATAACACTGTTTTTTCCTGCTGGACCCCTTTTCATGCTCTGATTCTCTATATCACTGCCTCGCTATAATACTGTTTTTCCTGCTGGACTCCTTTTCACGCTCTGATTCTCTATAGCACTGTCTCGCTATAACACTGCTTTTTCCTGCCGGACCCCTTTTCACGCTCTGATTCTCTATAGCACTGCCCTCCTATAACACTGTTTTTGCCTGCTGGACTCCTTTTCACGCTCTGATTCTCTATAGCACTGCCCCGCTATAACACTGTTTTTTCCTGCTGGCCCCCTCTTCATGCTTTGATTCTCTATAGCACTGCCCCGCTATAACACTGTTTTTTCCTGCCGGACCCCTTTTCACGCTCTGATTCTCTATAGCACTGCCCCGCTATAACACTGTTTTTGCATGCCGGACTCCTTTTCACGCTCTGATTGTCTATAGCACTGCCCCGCTATAACACTGTTTTTGCCTGCCGGACTCCTTTTCACGCTCTCATCCACTATAGCACTGCCTCGCTATAACACTGTTTTTGCCTGCCGGACTCCTTTTCACGCTCTCATCCACTATAGCACTGCCCCGCTATAACACTGTTTTTGCCTGCCGGACTCCTTTTAATGCTCTGATTCGCTATAGCACTGCCCCGCTATAATACTGTTTCTTCCTGCCGGACTCCTTTTAATGCTCTGATCCTCTATAGCACTGCCTCGCTATAACACTGTTTTTTTCCTGCCGGACCCCTTTTCATGCTCTGATTCTCTATAGCACTGTCTCGCTATAACACTGTTTTTTCCTGCCAGACCCCTTTTCACGCTCTGATTCTCTATAGCACTGTCTCGCTATAACACTGTTTTTTCCTGCCGGACCCCTTTTCACGCTCTGATTCTCTATAGCACTGCCCCGCTATAACACTGTTTTTTCCTGCCGGACTCCTTTTTACGCTCTGATTCTCTATAGCACTGCCTCGCTATAACACTGTTTTTTCCTGCCGGACCCCTTTTCACGCTCTGATTCTCTATAGCACTGCCCCGCTATAACACTGTTTTTTCCTGCCGGACTCCTTTTTACGCTCTGATTCTCTATAGCACTGCCTCGCTATAACACTGTTTTTTCCTGCCGGACTCCTTTTCACGCTCTGATTCTCTATAGCACTGCCCCGCTATAACACTGTTTTTTCCTGCTGGCCCCCTCTTCATGCTCTGATTCTCTATAGCACTGCCCCGCTATAACACTGTTTTTTTCCTGCCGGACCCCTTTTCATGCTCTGATTCTCTATAGCACTGCCTCGCTATAATACTGTTTTTTCCTGCTGGACTCCTTTTCACGCTCTGATTCTCTATAGCACTGCCCTGCTATAACACTGTTTTTTCCTGCTGGACCCCTTTTCACGCTCTGATTGTCTATAGCACTGCCCCGCTATAACACTGTTTTTGCCTGCTGGACTCCTTTTCACGTTCTGATCCTCTATAGCACTGTCCCACTATAACACTGTTTTTTCCTGCCGGACTCCTTTTCATGCTCTGATTCTCTATAGCACTGCCCCGCTATAACACTGTTTTTTCCTGCCGGACTCCTTTTCACGCTCTGATTGTCTATAGCACTGCCCCACTATAACACTGTTTTTGCCTGCCGGACCCCTTTTCACGCTCTGATTCTCTATAGCACTGCCCCGCTATAACACTGTTTTTGTCTGCCGGACCCCTTTTCACGCTCTGATTCTCTATAGCACTGCCCCTCTATAATGCTGTTTTTTTCCTGCCGGACCCCTTTAAATGCTCTGATTCTCTATAGCACTGCCTCGCTATAACACTGTTTCTTCCTGCCGGACCCCTTTTCATGCTCTGATCCTCTATAGCACTGCCCAGCTATAACACTGTTTTTTCCTGCCGGACCCCTTTTAATGCTCTGATTCTCTATAGCACTGCCCCGCTATAACACTGTTTGTTCCTGCCGGACCCCTTTTCATGCTCTGATTCTCTATAGCACTGCCTCGCTATAACACTGTTTTTGCCTGCCGGACTCCTTTTAATGCTCTGATTCTCTATAGCACTGCCCCGCTATAATACTGTTTCTTCCTGCCGGACCCCTTTTCATGCTCTTATTCTCTATAGCACTGCCCCGCTATAACACTGTTTCTTCCTGCCGGACCCCTTTTCATGCTCTGATTCTCTATAGCACTGCCCCGCTATAACACTGTTTTTTTCCTGCCAGACCCCTTTTAATGCTCAGATTCTCTATAGCACTGCCTCGCTATAACACTGTTTTTTCCTGCCGGACCCCTTTTCACGCTCTGATTCTCTATAGCACTGCCAGGCTATAACACTGTTTTTTCCTGCCGGACCCCTTTTCACGCTCTGATTCTCTATAGCACTGCCCCGCTATAACACTGTTTTTTCCTGCCGGACCCCTTTTCACGCTCTGATCCTCTATAGCACTAGCTCGCTATAACACTGTTTCTTCCTGCCGGACCCCTTTTCACGCTCTGATTCTCTATAGCACTGCCCCGCTATAACACTGTTTTTGCCTGCCGGACTCCTTTTTACGCTCTGATTGTCTATAGCACTGCCCCGCTATAACACTGTTTTTGCCTGCCGGACTCCTTTTCACGCTCTCATCCACTATAGCACTGCCTCGCTATAACACTGTTTTTGCCTGCCGGACTCCTTTTCACGCTCTCATCCACTATAGCACTGCCCAGCTATAACACTGTTTTTTCCTGCCGGACCCCTTTTAATGCTCTGATTCTCTATAGCACTGCCCCGCTATAACACTGTTTGTTCCTGCCGGACCCCTTTTCATGCTCTGATTCTCTATAGCACTGCCTCGCTATAACACTGTTTTTGCCTGCCGGACTCCTTTTAATGCTCTGATTCTCTATAGCACTGCCCCGCTATAATACTGTTTCTTCCTGCCGGACCCCTTTTCATGTTCTTATTCTCTATAGCACTGCCCCGCTATAACACTGTTTCTTCCTGCCGGACCCCTTTTCATGCTCTGATTCTCTATAGCACTGCCCCGCTATAACACTGTTTTTTTCCTGCCAGACCCCTTTTAATGCTCAGTTTCTCTATAGCACTGCCCCGCTATAACACTGTTTTTGCCTGCCGGACTCCTTTTAATGCTCTGATTCTCTATAGCACTGCCCCGCTATAATACTGTTTCTTCCTGCCGGACTCCTTTTAATGCTCTGATCCTCTATAGCACTGCCTCGCTATAACACTGTTTTTTTCCTGCCGGACCCCTTTTCATGCTCCGATTCTCTATAGCACTGCCCCGCTATAATGCAGTTTTTTTCCTGCCGGACCCCTTTTCACGCTCTGATTCTCTATAGCACTGCCCCGCTATAATGCAGTTTTTTTCCTGCCGGACCCCTTTTCACGCTCTGATTCTCTATAGCACTGCCTCGCTATAATACTGTTTTTTCCTGCCGGACCCCTTTTCATGCTCTGATTCTCTATATCACTGCCTCGCTATAACACTGCTTTTTCCTGCTGGACTCCTTTTCACGCTCTGATTCTCTATAGCACTGCCCAGCTATAACACTGTTTTTTCCTGCCGGACCCCTTTTCACGCTCTGATTCTCTATAGCACTGTCTCGCTATAACACTGTTTTTTCCTGCCGGACCCCTTTTCACGCTCTGATTCTCTATAGCACTGCCCCGCTATAACACTGTTTTTTCCTGCCGGACCCCTTTTCACGCTCTGATTCTCTATAGCACTGCCCCGCTATAACACTGCTTTTTCCTGCCGGACCCCTTTTCACGCTCTGATTCTCTATAGCACTGCCCCGCTATAATACTGCTTTTTCCTGCCGGACCCCTTTTCACGCTCTGATTCTCTATAGCACTGCCCTCCTATAACACTGTTTTTGCCTGCTGGACTCCTTTTCACGCTCTGATTCTCTATAGCACTGCCTCGCTATAACACTGTTTTTTCCTGCTGGCCCCCTCTTCATGCTCTGATTCTCTATAGCACTGCCCTCCTATAACACTGTTTTTGCCTGCTGGACTCCTTTTCACGCTCTGATTCTCTATAGCACTGCCCCGCTATAACACTGTTTTTTCCTGCTGGCCCCCTCTTCATGCTCTGATTCTCTATATCACTGCCTCGCTATAACGCTGCTTTTTCCTGCCGGACCCCTTTTCACGCTCTGATTCTCTATAGCACTGCCCCGCTATAACACAGTTTTTTCCTGCCGGACCCCTTTTCACGCTCTGATTCTCTATAGCACTGCCCCGCTATAACACTGTTTTTGCCTGCCGGACTCCTTTTCACGCTCTGATTGTCTATAGCACTGCCCCGCTATAACACTGTTTTTGCCTGCCGGACTCCTTTTCATGCTCTGATTCTCTATAGCACTGCCCAGCTATAACACTGTTTTTTCCTGCCGGACCCCTTTTCACGCTCTGATTCTCTATAGCACTGCCTCGCTATAACACTGTTTTTGCCTGCCGGACCCCTTTTCACGCTCTGATTCTCTATAGCACTGCCCCACTATAACACTGTTTTTGCCTGCCAGACCCCTTTTCATGCTCTGATCCTCTATAGCACTGCCTCGCTATAACACTGTTTTTGCCTGCTGGACTCCTTTTCACGCTCTGATTCTCTATAGCACTGCCTCGCTATAACACTGTTTTTTCCTGCCGGACCCCTTTTCACGCTCTGATTCTCTATAGCACTGCCTCGCTATAACACTGTTTTTTCCTGCTGGACCCCTTTTCATGCTCTGATTCTCTATATCACTGCCTCGCTATAATACTGTTTTTCCTGCTGGACTCCTTTTCACGCTCTGATTCTCTATAGCACTGTCTCGCTATAACACTGCTTTTTCCTGCCGGACCCCTTTTCACGCTCTGATTCTCTATAGCACTGCCTCGCTATAACACTGTTTTTTCCTGCCGGACCCCTTTTCACGCTCTGATTCTCTATAGCACTGCCCCGCTATAATACTGTTTCTTCCTGCCGGACTCCTTTTAATGCTCTGATCCTCTATAGCACTGCCTCGCTATAACACTGTTTTTTTCCTGCCGGACCCCTTTTCATGCTCTGATTCTCTATAGCACTGCCTCGCTATAATACTGTTTTTTCCTGCTGGACTCCTTTTCACGCTCTGATTCTCTATAGCACTGCCCTGCTATAACACTGTTTTTTCCTGCTGGACCCCTTTTCACGCTCTGATTCTCTATAGCACTGTCTCGCTATAACACTGTTTTTTCCTGCCGGACCCCTTTTCACGCTCTGATTCTCTATAGCACTGCCCCGCTATAACACTGTTTTTTCCTGCCGGACTCCTTTTTACGCTCTGATTCTCTATAGCACTGCCTCGCTATAACACTGTTTTTTCCTGCCGGACCCCTTTTCACGCTCTGATTCTCTATAGCACTGCCCCGCTATAATACTGCTTTTTCCTGCTGGACTCCTTTTCACGCTCTGATTCTCTATAGCACTGCCCCGCTATAACACTGTTTTTTCCTGCTGGCCCCCTCTTCATGCTCTGATTCTCTATAGCACTGCCTCGCTATAACGCTGCTTTTTCCTGCCGGACCCCTTTTCACGCTCTGATTCTCTATAGCACTGCCCCGCTATAACACAGTTTTTTCCTGCCGGACCCCTTTTCACGCTCTGATTCTCTATAGCACTGCCCTCCTATAACACTGTTTTTGCCTGCTGGACTCCTTTTCACGCTCTGATTCTCTATAGCACTGCCCTCCTATAACACTGTTTTTTCCTGCTGGCCCCCTCTTCATGCTCTGATTCTCTATAGCACTGCCCCGCTATAACACTGTTTTTTCCTGCCGGACCCCTTTTCACGCTCTGATTCTCTATAGCACTGCCCCGCTATAACACTGTTTTTGCATGCCGGACTCCTTTTCACGCTCTGATTGTCTATAGCACTGCCCCGCTATAACACTGTTTTTGCCTGCCGGACTCCTTTTCACGCTCTCATCCACTATAGCACTGCCTCGCTATAACACTGTTTTTGCCTGCCGGACTCCTTTTCACGCTCTCATCCACTATAGCACTGTTTTTCCTGCTGGACTCCTTTTCACGCTCTGATTCTCTATAGCACTGTCTCGCTATAACACTGCTTTTTCCTGCCGGACCCCTTTTCACGCTCTGATTCTCTATAGCACTGCCCTCCTATAACACTGTTTTTGCCTGCTGGACTCCTTTTCACGCTCTGATTCTCTATAGCACTGCCTCGCTATAACACTGTTTTTGCCTGCCGGACTCCTTTTCACGCTCTCATCCACTATAGCACTGCCTCGCTATAACACTGTTTTTGCCTGCCGGACTCCTTTTCACGCTCTCATCCACTATAGCACTGTTTTTCCTGCTGGACTCCTTTTCACGCTCTGATTCTCTATAGCACTGTCTCGCTATAACACTGCTTTTTCCTGCCGGACCCCTTTTCACGCTCTGATTCTCTATAGCACTGCCCTCCTATAACACTGTTTTTGCCTGCTGGACTCCTTTTCACGCTCTGATTCTCTATAGCACTGCCCCGCTATAACACTGTTTTTTCCTGCTGGCCCCCTCTTCATGCTCTGATTCTCTATAGCACTGCCCCGCTATAACACTGTTTTTTCCTGCCGGACCCCTTTTCACGCTCTGATTCTCTATAGCACTGCCCCGCTATAACACTGTTTTTTCCTGCTGGACCCCTTTTCATGCTCTGATTCTCTATAG
This sequence comes from Discoglossus pictus, assembly GCA_027410445.1. Lineage (NCBI taxonomy): Eukaryota > Metazoa > Chordata > Amphibia > Anura > Alytidae > Discoglossus > Discoglossus pictus. The sequence goes on along the minus strand of CM050170.1, from coordinate 155,623,297 downwards.
CACTGCCCCGCTATAACACTGTTTTTTCCTGCCGGACCCCTTTTCACGCTCTGATTCTCTATAGCACTGCCCCGCTATAACACTGTTTTTGCATGCCGGACTCCTTTTCACGCTCTGATTGTCTATAGCACTGCCCCGCTATAACACTGTTTTTGCCTGCCGGACTCCTTTTCACGCTCTCATCCACTATAGCACTGCCTCGCTATAACACTGTTTTTGCCTGCCGGACTCCTTTTCACGCTCTCATCCACTATAGCACTGCCCCGCTATAACACTGTTTTTGCCTGCCGGACTCCTTTTAATGCTCTGATTCGCTATAGCACTGCCCCGCTATAATACTGTTTCTTCCTGCCGGACTCCTTTTAATGCTCTGATCCTCTATAGCACTGCCTCGCTATAACACTGTTTTTTTCCTGCCGGACCCCTTTTCATGCTCTGATTCTCTATAGCACTGCCTCGCTATAACACTGTTTTTTCCTGCCAGACCCCTTTTAATGCTCTGATCCTCTATAGCACTGCCCCGCTATAACACTGTTTTTGCCTGCTGGACTCCTTTTCACGCTCTGATTGTCTACAGCACTGCCCTGCTATAACACTGTTTTTGCCTGCCGGACCCCTTTTAATGCTCTGAATCTCTATAGCACTGCCCCGCTATAACACTGTTTTTTTCCTGCCGGACCCCTTTTCACGCTCTGATTCTCTATAGCACTGCCCCGCTATAACACTGTTTTTGCCTGCCGGACCCCTTTTCACGCTCTGATTCTCTATAGCACTGCCCCGCTATAACACTGTTTTTTCCTGCCGGACCCCTTTTAATGCTCTGAATCTCTATAGCACTGCCTCGCTATAACACTGTTTTTGCCTGCTGGACTCCTTTTCACGCTCTGATTCTCTATAGCACTGCCCCGCTATAACACTGTTTTTGCCTGCCGGACCCCTTTTCACGCTCTGATTCTCTATAGCACTGCCCCGCTATAACACTGTTTTTGCCTGCCGGAACCCTTTTCACGCTCTGATTCTCTATAGCACTGCCCCGCTATAACACTGTTTTTGCCTGCCGGACTCCTTTTCACGCTCTGATTCTCTATAGCACTGCCTCGCTATAATACTGTTTTTTCCTGCCAGACCCCTTTTCATACTCTGATCCTCTATAGCACTAGCTCGCTATAACACTGTTTCTTCCTGCTGGACCCCTTTTCATGCTCTGATTCTCTATAGCACTGCCCCACTATAACACTGTTTTTGCCTGCCAGACCCCTTTTCATGCTCTGATCCTCTATAGCACTGCCTCGCTATAACACTGTTTTTTCCTGCCGGACCCCTCTTCATGCTCTGATTCTCTATAGCACTGCCCCGCTATAACACTGTTTTTTCCTGCTGGCCCCCTCTTCATGCTCTGATTCTCTATAGCACTGCCCCGCTATAACACTGCTTTTTCCTGCCGGACCCCTTTTCACGCTCCGATTCTCTATAGCACTGCCCCGCTATAACACTGCTTTTTCCTGCCGGACCCCTTTTCACGCTCTGATTCTCTATAGCACTGCCTAGCTATAATACTGCTTTTTCCTGCCGGACCCCTTTTTACGCTCTGATTCTCTATAGCACTGCCCCGCTATAACACTGTTTTTTCCTGCCGGACCCCTTTTCACGCTCTGATTCTCTATAGCACTGCCTCGCTATAACACTGTTTTTGCCTGCCGGACTCCTTTTCACGCTCTCATCCACTATAGCACTGCCCCGCTATAATGCTGTTTTTTTCCTGCCGGACCCCTTTTAATGCTCTGATTCTCTATAGCACTGCCCCGCTATAATACTGTTTTTTCCTGCCGGACCCCTTTTAATGCTCTGATCCTCTATAGCACTGCCCCGCTATAATACTGTTTTTTTCCTGCCGGACCCCTTTTAATGCTCTGATTCTCTATAGCACTGCCTCGCTATAATACTGTTTTTTCCTGCCGGACCCCTTTTAATGCTCTGATCCTCTATAGCACTGCCCCGCTATAATACTGTTTTTTTCCTGCCGGACCCCTTTTAATGCTCTGATCCTCTATAGCACTGCCCCGCTATAATACTGTTTTTTTCCTGCCGGACCCCTTTTAATGCTCTGATTCTCTATAGCACTGCCCCGCTATAATACTGTGTTTTTCCTGCTGGACTCATTTTCACGCTCTGATTCTCTATAGCACTGCCCCGCTATAACACTGTTTTTGCCTGCCGGACCCCTTTTCACGCTCTGATTCTCTATAGCACTGCCTCGCTATAACACTGTTTTTTCCTGCCGGACCCCTTTTAATGCTCTGATTCTCTATAGCACTGCCCCGCTATAACACTGTTTTTTCCTGCCAGACCCCTTTTAATGCTCTGATTCTCTATAGCACTGCCCCGCTATAACACTGTTTTTGCCTGCCGGACCCCTTTTCACGCTCTGATTCTCTATAGCACTGCCTCGCTATAATAATGTTTTTTCCTGCCTGACCCCTTTTATTGCTCTGATTCTCTATAGCACTGCCCCGCTATAACACTGTTTTTGCCTGCCGGACCCCTTTTCACGCTCTGATCCTCTATAGCACTGCCTTGCTATAATAATGTTTTTTCCTGCCGGACTCCTTTTTACGCTCTGATTCTCTATAGCACTGCCCCGCTATAACACTGTTTTTTCCTGCCGGACCCCTTTTAATGCTCTGATTCTCTATAGCACTGCCCCGCTATAATGCTGCTTTTTCCTGCCAGACCCCTTTTTACACTCTGATTCACTATAACACTATAACACAGGATGACCCAGAAGCTTCATCATCAATAATCTTAAGTTTATATTTCTGCTAATGCTTAGTTTGTGTTAGTTTTATGTTTGCTGTTTCTTTAAAGTTCATATAAAACCAAAAATGTTTACATTTCAATTGCAATTGTGTGTTTTTTCATGAGTTCCCCTATCCCTATCTTCCCCATAGTAACTTGCCCCGCTTAGAGCTGTTTCTCTTAGCACTCCTAAACAAGGTATTCCTGTACTCAGTATCACTATACAAACACTACACAGAAGCGTCACACTTTCAGAAGCAGAAACTTCTCACCACAGCTTCCTGCGCGGTAACGCACTCCTTCTCAATATGGCGGCCAGAAGAAGATTCAAATTTAACCTGGAGGTTTTTTTTTTGTTTGTTTTTTTGTGGGGGGGGGGGGGGCTGGGTTATTAAATAATGTATTACACACCCATAAATATAATATTATTCTGTTTAACAATACTGAGTGTCTACACATTAGTAATGAGCAGACCTCACTGCATAATGATACTGAGTATATGTACACTGATAATGAGCAGGATGCACTTTATAATAATAATGAGTATTTATACACTGATAATGAGCAGGATGCACTTTATAATAATAATGTGTATTTATACACTGATAATGAGCAGGCTGCACTTAATAATAATAATGAGTATTTATACACTGATAATGAGCAGGCTGCACTTTATAATAATAATAAGTATTTATACACTGATAATGAGCAGGATGCACTTTATAATAATAATGTGTATTTATACACTGATAATGAGCAGGCTGCACTTAATAATAATAATGTGTATTTATACACTGATAATGAGCAGGCTGCACTTAATAATAATAATGAGTATTTATACACTGATAATGAGCAGGCTGCACTTTATAATAATAATGAGTATTTATACACTGATAATGAGCAGGATGCACTTTATAATAATAATGTGTATTTATACACTGATAATGAGCAGGATGCACTTTATAATAATAATGTGTATTTATACACTGATAATGAGCAGGCTGCACTTAATAATAATAATGTGTATTTATACACTGATAATGAGCAGGCTGCACTTAATAATAATAATGTGTATTTATACACTGATAATGAGCAGGCTGCACTTAATAATAATAATGAGTATTTATACACTGATAATGAGCAGGATGCACTTTATAATAATAATGTGTATTTATACACTGATAATGAGCAGGCTGCACTTAATAATAATAATGAGTATTTATACACTAATAATGAGCAGGCGGCACTATGTAAAGATGCTGAGTATCTATACACCGATAATACTTAGGCTACACCGTACAATGGTACTAAGTATCTATCACATATATAGTTGTGAGCATACGAGCTGTTGCCCACGCTTGCGGGCTCGCACAGCGAGCCTGCGGCCCTCGCAAAGCGAGGGTCGCAGTTGCTGCAAGGAGCGCCGAAGGCGCTCCTTGCCAGTAACTGCGACCCTTGCAAAATTTACATTGTAACGCAAACAAAATACGAGACCCATTACGACCTTGCAAAAATCGTCCGCAACACGCGCACTTCAAAACATGAAAAATACAACAAATACACACAACAAATACATAAAAAGCTTACTTACAGGAAGAGGGAGCATCCAGGACCTCGAAAACTAAAGTTACACCTCAATTTAAGTCAAATTAAAAGAGTTTAGACACTAAAAAATTCTCTAAGCGAGAGAAAAAATGTCCGCCAAAAAAAACCGAAAACGAGGTTACAGCAGTCTAAAGACGCAAAACACCACCAAACACCTACGTATTTGCCGAAAAACACCTACGAGATTAGAAAACAAGGACGCAACCCACGCAACCCCAAAAACATTACAAACACAACAAATACAAACAACAAACACATAAAAAGGTTACTCACAGCAAGGGGGCACGAGGACCTCTGCAAGTGACGTTACACCTCCATTTAAGCACAGATTTCAGAGTTTAGAGACCCGAAAATCACCTAAGAAAAAATGGCCGCCAAACAAAACGAAAACGAGGCTAAAGGTCCCTAAACACGCAAAACACTACCATAAACACGCAAAACACCACCAAACAGCTACGGATATTCCGAAAAACTCGCACGACATAGAAAACGAAGGACACTAAATCAGCCACATTATATACACCAAACACCCTTAGCTCACTTACAATTTCATTGCCGTCATTTTTTGACGGGCAATTCGCTAGCACACTGATAATCATCAGGCTGCACTGCATATTGATACTGAGTGTGTAGTCTGTGATAATATTCTTAGTATAACATTAATGTGTTGCTCCGAGCCCCTGACACGGAATGCACAAAATCTCTGTATGAATATGTTTATTTGGAAACAAAAAATCCAAATGCAGCAAGTGAGAAAAATATATCATAACCAGGTACAATATACTGTAAATAACAACACAAACTTAAACACTTCCAGGAAAGGTAAGAGAGGAAGTAATATTATATATAAAGGCGGAGAGAGAGAGGGAAGAGAAGAGGGTGAAGAGGGAGAGAGAAAAAGAAAGAAAGACAGAAAGACACAGAGGGAAGAATCCTATTATATTAACATCATTGTTTAATATATGATATTACAGGGTAAAAATGCCATACAGTAAGAAACATACCTAAAGATTTAATAAAACTAAAGTAATGGTCAAATATGTGGGAAAGAAAAATTAAAAACTGCGAAATACAAAATGATGCACTTAGGCCACAAAAATCCCAAAGTAAAATATTTACTTCATGGTAATTTGATGATATCGACAGAAGAGAAAAAGGACTTGGAAGTTATTATATCATATGACAAGCAATTAGCAGTAGATAAAGATAAGTACTAATATCAAACTATAGACCCCCAGACATAAATAGAGAGGTACTAATGTCACTCTATAGACCCCCCAGTCAGAAATAGAGAGGTATTAATGTCACACTATAGACCCCCAGTCAGAAATAGAGAGGTACTAATGTCACTCTATAGACCCCCAGTCAGAAATAGAGAGGTACTAATGTCACTCTATAGACCCCTAGTCAGAAATAGAGAGGTGCTAATGTCACTCTATAGACCCCCAGTCAGAAATAGAGAGGTACTAATGTCACTCTATAGACCCCCAGTCAGAAATAGAGAGGTACTAATGTCACTCTATAGACCCCCAATCAGAAATAGAGAGGTATTAATGTCACTCTATAGACCCCCAGTCAGAAAAGCAAAGGTACTCATGTCACTCTATAGACCCCCAGTCAGATATAGAGAAGTACTAATGTAACTCTATAGACCCACAGTCAGAAAAGGAAAGGTACAAATGTTATCTATAGACCCCTAGTCAGAAATAGAGATGTACTAATGTCATTCTAAAGACCCCCAGTCAGATATAGAGAGGTACTAATGTCACTCTAAAGACCCCCAGTCAGATATAGAGACGTACTATTGTCATTCTATAGACCCACAGTCAGATTGACTAATGTCAATCTATAGACCACCAATCAGACCCCCCTTGATAATGTGCCCAGTTCTAAGACCAGTTCTCCAAAGGGATATTAACAGAGACAACTCAAATGAGGCGATTGAAATGGTGCACAGTCTAAAAGACACAACTTATAAGGCATCGCCATTTATATATAGATTTTAAGGGACTCCATGTCATTAATATATTTAGATTAGAGGGGAGAATGGACAGGGGGCTTTGAGAGAGACCAACACATATATCAAAGGGTTTAATATAGCTCAGTGGCACCAAGAACAAGGGGTCATGGTTTGAAGTTGGAAGATGGAATATTTAGTGTTAATGTGAGAAAGTACTACTTTACAGAATGAGTAGTAGATACGTGGAAAAGACTTCCTGGAGACTTGCTGGAATTAAGGAATCTTAGCATAAGCTATAAGCATATTGCATCCTGAGGGTTAAGGAAGACATTTTTTTAGGTAGATGGAAAGGGCAGACTGAATGGGTCTTTTTGGTTCTTATCTGCCATCAAATCTATGCTTCTAAGTTTAGGGTGATCAAAAAAGTAGGGGGAGTAGAAACAGGAAGAAATAGAGGGAGGCAACCAGAGAGGGTGAAAGAGAGAGGAAGAGAGGGTGTAGGGCAGTGTTTCTCAACTCCAGTCTTCAGGGCCCACCAACAGTTCAATTTAGGTATAACCCAGCTTGAGCACGGGTAAGTTAATCTGGGGCTACCTGATTAGCTCACCCGTGCTCAAGCAGGGATATACCTAAAAGGTGAACTGTTGGTGGGCTCTGAGGACTGGAGTTGACGCACTACACATATTGTATCATGATCACCGGCTCTTTCACTAGACCAGTACAATATGCTTCACTGGATTCATCGTCTGCTATAGTATACTTATCATCCAAGTTCTTATTGGATCCATCATACATATTGTTAATTCATCACCTTTTATTTCACTTGATCAATCTGTTCCCAATATTGTAGCCATCACTTTGGTCAATCTGTTCCTAATATTGTATCCTGATTAACAGACCCCTCACCTGATCAATCCATTAACAATATTGTATCTTGATCACCTTATATCTCCCTGGATCAATCACTTGCCCAGGTGTAATCCCCATCCACTGCTTATCAATACCAGATCACCATCACACCAACACTTCCATTTACTCTCACATATCGGTCAACGTACACTTATCCAATAGCTTCTAAAGGGTGTCCACTCTGTCCTCCATCACAGGAAGGTCACACTATATGTAATGTAGTAGGGATTGTGGCCCCTCTGCCAGCAATGAGAACCACGAACCTTTCACCAAATGAACATCATAAACAGACACCTACCTGCTGCAAAACCGCTCCATAGTAGTGGCCCAATGAGGAGCAGCCTCAAACTCAGGACCATCATGATCGTGTCCCTCGGGGTGTCTGTCCCTATGAAAAACAGAAACCAGCTCAGATCAAAATAATTTACAAAAATCAACAAAAATATAAGAAAAATGGTCCATAAAGTAATAAACATACAATTTGACGCTCCTTATCACTGTCAAGCAGCTTCCTCTATGACTGTTCGCTGGCTTCAGACCATGCTAAGGAACACTCACTGATGCTCACACCAGACCTACCTACTTCTTCAAAGCTTTGCAGGAAGTTGGGTTTTAAACCGCGCTGTCATTTCCTCAGCTGTACTTCTTGCAAAGAACGAGCTGAATATCTTGCAAACATTTAGTAGAGGAGAGTTTAGAAGAGTGGGACCGTATGGTGGATGCTGGGATGTGTTGGGTTCTCTCTTTGCATTTTTGTGCCATCATTAGGTTAAGAAACCTTTGCTTAAATTTCTGGATGTCTCCAAGTGTTTCCTAAAAACATGACAGGAAACAAATAAACATTGGTTCTCTTGTAGATAAGAGACACTTGGTCACAATCTTTTCAATTGCTTATCTTTTGCAAAACCACAGAACATTATTGGTCCTTCATCCTTACATACAGATGAGTTTAACATCTGTCTCCTATTGCGGAATGGCCAGCCATACTACTCAGTGGCCACGGACATCCCAAAGGTTATGCATCAATGACTTAACTATATTGGTTGACCTACCAAGGTATCAAGGAACATTGGTTGTTCTTCATTACTTGGGCAAGCAGGTTTTGCTGTTAATAGTGACCATACACAGAGGTACCAAAGTTACTCATCTGCTCGCAACTCTGACAATACTTCACTTAATACAGTATATGTGCAAATTCACTCCCAAATATTGGTCCTTACCTATAAAGTGCTCAAAAACACGGCACTCTCATCAAATCTTGTCAAATCAGATCTGATCTCCAAATACTCCCCGAAGCACTCCTCCCGTCTGCCCATGATGAATGTCTCGCTTTAGCCATCATTACCTCCACAATCTCTCATCTTCAAGACTTTTTTTGTGCTACCCCTACTCTGTGGTATTCTTATCCCTCTCTGTCAGATTTGTCACTCTCTGTGTCACTCTCGGAAAACCGATCTATTGAGAGAACTCTACCAACCTGTTCCCTAATACCCACCATTCAAAGAAATGGCTTGCATGGACCTGCTGCGACCTTGGACCACCAACAAGCAACCCTCCCCTCTTTTGTCTCCATTACCTTACCTGTTTAAATGTTAAGCTCTTACAAGAACAGGGCCCGGTACACCTTCTCTACCAGTATATATAAGTGTGCCCCCTTGCCTTATGTATCCTCTGAACTTAGCTCTATGTGATATGTTGGGATTTTATAAATACATATTAATACTAACACGCTCTCATGATTCTGCTTTTACCTATGACATTGTTAACTCAGGGAAATAATATCAGAAGGAATACACACAATAACCAGACCTTTATACTGACCAGCTCAAGACTCTGGGCCATATTTATTGGAGGACACTTTGTTGTTGATCAGTCGTGCACAAATTTCTGTGACCCTATTGACTGCCGCACGTCAGGCACATCTTGTGTCTGGGTGTGCTAATCAATAAAGTTTTCATGGCAAATATATTGGAGTGAGTTGCCAGTTCATTCTCCAGTGGACAGCAATATGTCTGACCTCTCTACTATGACCTGTCCAACTTGGGTGACCCTATATGATATAGTTCACCACTTCACTGAGGTAGACAAGACCCTTCACCACAAGAAGGTAGTGATCCAGAAGGGGGAAGACACTTGGAGATGGCAAATCTTAGTATATATATGAAGAGTGAGGTACAACCTAATATATGAAGAGTGATGAACAACCTAATTTTTGCAGTATACAGTGATACCTTTTTTGGATAAACATATTTACAAAGATTATGACGAGCTTTCAACAGCAACCTCTCTTTGCTTCTGACTTGAAAAGTCTCGAAAGCTTGTCATAATCATTTTAATTATTTTTAGCTAATAAGAAAGGTATCATTATATACTGCAATATTCTGATTATTAATCTCTCTCTCTCTCTCTCTCTCTCTCTCTCTCTCTCCCTGTATAGGAGCATAGAGCATCATAACATAAGCATGGAGAGGTTCCCCAAGAGATCTCAAACACTTCATCCTTTAGTATTTCTGGGCCTCTGCTTCTGAGTCCACCACGATCTTATAGACAAATAACCCTGACATAAGTATTAGGAAACTTGTAGAAGGTTACCAATGCTCCATTCTCTCTCCAAGACCCTGTCTTCCCCATTAATTGTTTCTCCATCTTCTGGACTAATTTTTCTCTCCTGGATTTCTTGCTCTATACCAGTAAACAATAAAAGAAATGGTCATTACCAGAGGGAGTGAGTAGAAGCATTGGTTTGGAGGTATGCCAAGCAGCTGAAGACCTGGCAGCCCCTTTTACTAGGAGGCAAATAACTAGCCACAACATCTATAGTTTCTTTTTCCAAAATGAAAGGTTGTAGGATCTTCTGTGAACAGAGCATGGACTGGGCCTTTAAACATGGCACTACCATTATTACACTGGTCCTAGCAGAGACTGAACCCTTAATCATGTCACTGCCATTAGCACAGTGGGCCTAGCATGGACTGGGCCTTTAAACATGTCACTGCCATTAATACACAGGCCCCAGTAGGGACTGTGCCTTTAACATGTAACAGCCATCAGTACACTGGTCCTAGTACAGATTGGGCCCTTTAGCATGTCACTGCCATTAGTACCCACTATACACACACCATATAAGACATAATACAAGTGAATATTACAATATAATGCCAGCTTAGTACATTTTTCTGTGAGTTTCCCGTCTGAATTACATCTGAAGCAGTGAGCGGGTTCACCACGTGCATAATTCGGCTTTGATCAGGTTTCCTGTTGATTTCCACCTAAAAAGTCATTTTTTTGTCTTTATGCCTTTGATGTTTGCAGAGCCTGTTCCAGCCTCCCCCGCTCTGCGCAGAATAATCCTGCATGCGGCCTCCTCGCTGGGCTGCTCTGCGGATAATACATTCACAGGAGTTAAAAGCACATGTAGAATCAATTAAACGGGCTGAACACAGACAAGAATAAAAAAACGCACATTATTAAAATTCAGATATATTTATATATTGTATCCAGAAATATAAATGTTCACATAGATGATGTTTTCATTACTTAGATATATATATAAGTAATATTATATGTTCCAGACTCCACAGAGATCAGTGAGTGGGTTTCTGTGTGTGCATTTCTGGCCCATGCTGTGCTTTATATGCAGGGTTATACAGAATGCTTAAGGGTTCCATGTCAAAGTGGAAGGGAGCAAAAAAAGAATTCAGCAAGGCTTTATATTTCAAAGCATTGTGACTTAAACACAGTGGCAAAAAAGAAAAAAAAAACAATAATAATAAAAGAAAAATCCAAGTCACATTCTTTTTTGGAATTGTCATATTTTTAAATGTATATATGCATATATATATATATATATATATATATATATATATATATATATATATATATATATATATATATAAATATATATATAATTTATATGTATATATATATTTATTTATATAGTTTGTATAAGTATATATATATACGTGTATATATATGTATTTATTTATTATTTCTATATTATATTATGTATATATACAGTATATATATACACACACACCACTATATATATATTAGTGACTTGCCCGTCAAAAAATAAAATTGTAAGGCAGGTAATGCTGTTTGCCACACAATGTAAGGCTTTTAGTCCTCTGAGTACCTTCGGCGCTCATTGCGAGCCTCTCCCCTCATGTACTTCTGCTCCTCTGAGCACGTTCGGCGCTCATTGTAAGCCCCACGCTGAGCGCCTTTGGTGCTCATTGTGAGCCTCTCCCCTGCTCTTTTTTTAAATATAAATATAATTAATTAATTAATTAATTAAATAATAAATCAATATACTTTACCTATTTGTAATTAATATATCCAGCAATCAATATCCTGAAGAGCTAACAATCATTTTTGCTGCAGCATACAATGTACATTTGGACTGTTGCTGACCTGAGGTGTAAGTGTCAGCAATGTGGCAAGTGTGCAGCATAAATAGAATGCGTGCGCGAGGGCAAAGCATTTGTTTAGTTGTGTAAAGCGCCATTTTAGAATGGTAATGTTTTTAGTTGCAAGTTAGTGTTGTAAATCGGCTGCGATTGTGTATGTGTTACGCGGGTCTGGAGCATTTTCTGTGTTTCCTAATATTGTATTTTGTACCTCGTACATTCCTGGATAAAAGTCTTATGTGCCCGGCGGGGTTTTGCGTGGTCAGGGGTAGTGTAGCCTCGTTTTAGTTTTTTTCTGCCGCCATTTTTTTTACGCTTAGGCGATTTTCGAGTGTGGAAACGTGGACAATTGTGTTTAAATTGTCATGCAACCTCATTCCCAGACGTCTGTTTGTGAGGTTAAGTGTGCGAACCGGCCATTAACTTTATATTTTTTCAACCTTGGATTCTTTATTCTAAGTCCCGCTTCCTTTTTTTTAAAGTGTTACGGGCCGTAATTTTTCCACTGTATTTTTTCAAAGTGCTACGGGTCTCGCATTGTGAATTGTGTAATTGAGAATTATGTTGATGTGTAGTCCTGCGTGTCGTAGGGATGAGCGCCTATGGTGCTCATCTCTACCAGCGCAGTGAGCGCCTTTGGTGCTCACTGCCTGAGTCGTAAGGGGTTGTAGGGATGAGCGTCTATAGCGTTCATCTCCACCAGCGCAATGAGCGATTTGCGAAGGCTGCAGTTGCTGCAGGCTCGCTGTGCGAGCCCGCAGTTTTAGCATTGCGTTACCAAAGTTTTTTGGCAACCCTGCGCTGCTGAGAACTATATATGTGATATATATATATATAATTTATATTTTAGCACTTTAGCACTTCCTTAAAGGACAACTGACGTGATATACACAAAGTACAACCTTATGAAGATCTTGAATTGGATATCGCTAAATATTTTAAAATAAATAAATACAGTCTTTGATTTTTAGGTACTATATTCATTTTTTCTTTAATGCTGTCAGACATTTTGCCTTGCTTCTTAAGAGGATTACACACCAGAGATGAAGGGGAGGAATTGTGTATTCAAATAACATCTCTATTCAGTTCTGTTGAATTGGTATTTGACAATAGGACTGGATAGAGAGGAATCCCTAGTAGTATACAGTGTCTTGCAAACGTAATCATCCCCTTGACTTTTTACCGATTTTGTTACATTACAGCCTTAAATCCAATGTTTTGTTAATCTGAATTTTATGTGATGGATCAGAACACAATAGTCTAAGTTGGTGAAGTGAAATGAGAAAAATATATACATAAAACTATTTTTTTAGAAATAGAAAACAGAACATTGGCATGTGCGTATATATTCACCCCCTTTTTTATGAAGCCCATAAAAAGCTCTGGTGCAACCAATTACCTTCAGAAGTGACATAATCTGTCATTACATATACACACCTTTTTTTAAAAGCCCGGAGGCTGAAACCCCTAAGCAAGAGGCACCACTAACCAAACACTGCCATGAAGACCAAGGAACTCTCCAAACAAGTAAAGGACAATGTTGCTGAGAAGTACGTCAGGGTTAGGTTATAAAAAAATATCCAAATCTTTGATGATCCCCAGGAGCACCATCAAATCTATCATAACCAAATTGAAAGAACATGGCACAACAGCAAACCTGCCAAGAGACGGCCGCCCACCAAATCTCACGGACTGGGCAAGGAGGGCATTAATCAGAGAGGCAGCACAGAGACCTAAGGTAACCCTGGAGGAGCTGCAGAGTCCCACAGCAGAGACTGGAGTATCTGTACATAGGACGACAATAAGCCGTACGCTCCATAGAGTTGGACTTTATGGCAGAGTGGCCAGAAGAAAGCCATTACTTTCATCAACAAAAAAAATGGCACATTTTGAGTTTGTGAAAAGGCATGTGGGAGACTCCCAAAATGAATGGAGGAAGGTGCTCTGGTCTGATGAAACTAAAATTGAATCTTTTCGTCCATCAAAGAAAACGCTATGTCTGGCGCAAACCCAACACATCACATCACCCAAAGAGCACCATCCCCACAGTGAAACATGGTGGTGGCAGCATCATGCTGTGGGGAAGTTTTTCAGCAGCCGGGACTGGGAAACTGGTCAGAGTTGAGGGAAAGATGGATGGTGCTAAATACAGGGATATTTTGAACAAAACCTGTACCACTCTGTGTGTGATTTGAGGCTAGGATGGAGGTTTACCTTCCAGCAAGACAATGACCCCAAACACACTGCTAAAGCAACACTTGAGTGGTTTAAGGGGAAACATGTAAATGTGTTGGAATGGCCTAGTCAAAGCCCAGACCTGAATCCAACTTGAAGGAGCTGGCGCAGTTTTGCAAGAAGGAATGGGCAAAAATCCCAGTGGTAAGATGTGGCAAGCTCATAGAGACTTATCCAAAGCAACTTGGAGCTGTGATTGCCGTAAAAGGTGGCTCTACAATGTATTGACTTTAGGGGGTGAATAGTTATGCACATTGACTTTTTCTGTTATTTGGTCCTATTGTCCTATTTGGTGTTTGCTCCACAATAATAAAAAATAAATAAATAAAAAATAAAAAATAAAAACATCTTTAAAGTTGTGGGCATGATCTGTAAATTAAATGATGCAAATCCTCAAACAATCCCTGTTAATTCCAGGTTGTGAGGCAACAAAACACGAAAAATGCCAAGGGGGGTGAATACTTTTTCAAGGCACTGTAACTCTCTTCCTTAGGATCTAGGAAGACTAACTATCCACCTTTGTCTTACAAATGAATTAAAAGGACATGGAATTAGTTTTTTCTTGGTTGCATTAGAAAGAGGGGATTTCATAACGTGTCACAGTGTGTTTTCTTTTTTCAGATGAAGGTCTCAGAGGATATTCACCTATTCAGAAGTTTAACTGCTCTTGGAGGCTTGCATTCTACCAGCCAATGACATCTACAGACTATAGTATTCTCTATGCATTTCCTGTTAGTTTCAATTACATTTAAACCAGTTTTACTTAATATTTTTCATGCACAAAAACATTTTAATGTTTAAAATGTGCTCTTTTAAATGCTTGGAAAGAACAGTTGTGTTCCATGTCTCTTTAAGAGAAAGTGTAATACTCATCTGATTTTCCATACTAATGAGGATAAGAACACAATGTTGTTGCAATCTGGACCTGCGATTTTTCTACACTATAGACCACTTATTTATCATAAGAAAAACCTTTTGTGACATTAACAAATTTGATGTTAAATGAACAGTCTGCATATAGTTTTAATTATACATTACATGGAAACTTAAATACATTATGAGTTTAAACCCATAGGTGCAACAGCAAAGCCAACACGTGGCACAGCTGTGATGCATAGCAGAGGATTTCAACATTTTGATGTGAGAGATCATCCAAAACCCATCAGAAACTGAACAAATATACACAGGGGGATGAGTTATTAGCACTGAGACCCAGCCATTTAGATGGGGGTATGCACCTACCAGTAGAGCCACCATAAAATCAAAACCTATATGACTGAGAAACTGTCTAAGAGCAAAATTTGCAGAGCAAAATAAAAAGCTGGAGGAATCCATGATGCTTTGGTAGATACTTTGGTAGAAGTTGTGTTTTTTCATTTCTGGAGAGCAGAGTTTGCATTTCCTGATGCAAGCTGTCTGTTTCTGGGGTGTGGTGGCAACTTCAGCCAAATCCAATTATCTATCAAAGCCTTATGACCACTTCCTGTTCAGCCCTCTTCACTTAGAAAACACACAACCATGATCCAGGTCTGATGTAACAAACACAAAATGGATTAATCTACCTGAACAGTAAGTGATCAAAGTGGCAGTGCATACAGTACTTTGTATGTGTGTATCTATACATGTGTATGCGCACTATATTCTGTTTATAAATTCATGTTATATTTGCTTGCACATCCCCCATATGTCACACATTTATAGACTCATCCTCTGTTTTCTCCAAAACTCTAGGAAAAAGAGACTTTGTGCTCCGCCGCATGTATTTATATAAGTAGCCGTTTGTATGTTAATTGTGTTCATACTGTAAATATAAACTGAGGAGTAATCGGTGTGACAAAGACATGAGTAAGGTGCTCCAAGGGAATCTCTCCCTATGGCCACCTGAGATATATATCCAGCCCAAGGGCCCGATTCAATTAGAAGCCCGCATCTTGCGGTATACAGGCCGTATGTCTGTAAGGTTGGAACTCTGCTACAATTCCGGTGCTATTCAGTTGTACAAGCCCGCAAGTTAGAAAGCCGAAACTGTAAATCATGCACTTGTATGTAGCATTTCAGGGCGGGAACATGATCAATTAAGCAAGGCCATAACTACCTATTTAGAAACAACCAATTTGAGATCATCCTCATTAAGTCAGTAAAACATGGAGGTTACATGTCAATCAATTAGCGATTGGAGGTCCGATATGCGTCCAGACTAGCAAAACCGCAAAATATAAAATAATACAAATTAATTCCAATTTGGTTCTAGTCCATGTGGGTGGCCTGATATTTATTAACTCATTGATTCTCAAAATCGATATAACCACGAAATGAAATATAAAAAAACATATTTCTGATTGCTGATTTGCGGGCTTGATACTGTTGTGCAATTAATTCTAATGCCTTTCATCACTTTCCCAGTCATTTACAGTGCAGTACTGATTTTTTTTTGCATTTACAGTGCTAAACCCCCTTGTGAGTCCTATCTGGTACTTGTAGGCTTTTCTCCTACATTTGCCGTTTACGGGTGTGAAAACATTTGCGGGCTTGAGGAATTGTAGCAATTGAATAGCAATTTGCGATTTTAGCGCTTGGAACTCTTGCGGACTGGAAAGATCAACATCTTTGGGAGGCTGTAAGTTCCGGTTTTAACAACCGCAAGGATTTCAAGGCCGTAACCCGTAACCCATTTGTAGCCCACAAAACGACGCCACTTGAATAGCAAAATAACTTACAACCTCCATTACGGGCCACTGTAAGTTACAATTGCTCAATTGAATCGGGCTCCAAGATAGCAAGCGGTGCTGAAGTCAGACAGGATGTAAGTCTTTACAAATTAAGGTTTTCTCAGGTTCAGCTGCTAATGTTGTTAGTTTGACACAGACTTCACAAACATGCTAAGCTTTGCCTAAACTATTTTATGGCACTGCATGAACAGCTATATATATGTCAGGCCTGGCCTAACAAACAGATTCTATATTTATATCACATTTTATTTTTATTTCAATTGTTCAAAACCTATATTAATATAAATACAGGGTATTTGTGGTATGCCAGGTATATGAATGCTAATATACTTCAGGGGAGAGCTTTACACTTGTTTAATCTAATGGTATTTTAGCAGAGGCAGAACTAGTGAATGGAGGGCCCCATGCAAAATAATTTGGGGGCCCACTTACAAAAAAAAGCTGAAAATGTATCTACAGTAGGTGATCAGCTCACCTTTATATAAAATAATTATATGTCCTTCTCCTATTTTAAATAAAGAGTCCACCTTTACTCCAGGCTGCTGTCAGAAGCAGAGGGCCCCCACCCTGTTGTTGGCTCTGGTACTTTGCACCTGCTGCACCGGCACTACATGGGAGGATATAACTAAAGATCTGTGATAAGGCAGGTGGCTCAGTGCTGGAGGAGAAGTTGAGAATCTGAGATAAAACAAGTCTATACATGTGATGAAGACCGAGATAAGGATTTGTGCAGCAGCTTGTGTTTTCATCTCTCAATCTGGAAATCGACGGAGCTACGAGTACTCAGGGATGTGATGTTAGGATACAGATGCCATTTAATTCCTTCAGTTAAATAGATGGAAATCCAATGAGCCTACAAACCCATCTATGTTTTGTAATATGTTCTATTAAAGAGCCACTGCAGTTCAAGAAAAAAGACCCTTGCTTGTCAGGTATGCACCAAACTAACAACATTAGCAGCTATAAGCCACTGTCATGGGAAAATCTGAATTTTTGGAAGACTCTGTTTATGACTACGGGAATGTACTTGTTACATCACCTCCTGAGAGCTGGATGTTGGGTGTGTGTGTTTGTAGTTATCAGTGGGAGGAGTGGTGAGGAAGAAGGGAACAGGCAGAAGTCCAGAGACTGTTTGATAATAGTATAAGATTACAATTTACACCACAAAACCCTCCCCCTCGTTGGCCCAGAAGCAGGACTATGCATCACATAACACAACTATATCTTTAAACACACCTCCCACATACAACTTCCACCAATGTATCATGGATCCCTCCAGGATCCTGCAGAGGCATCAAAATGTGTTTTAACTAAAAACTAGCTGTTTCCTGCTGATTTATGCTCTAAGTCAGACCCAAAGTATTCAAACATAAAAAAAAATGTCATTGTGCTGTGGACCAAGACAATTTCCTCCTTTTTAAACAATAGCTGCATAGAATATAAAAGTTTTTATTTTAAAAAACACACATTATGCCAACCATGAACTCTTCAAAAAAAAGCAAATCCCTGTTAAAAATAGATATATTTCAGCAAATGCTTTTTAAACAAAAAATAAAAAAGGTACCTGTTGGAGCTGAGTACTAACATACATGGGGGAGACTACAAACAGCATTACATGATTAAAGGCAACATTATTTTTTTCATATACATGTATTAAATAGGCGACCGTTAATTGTATTCTTCTGGATGTATTCCTATTATAAAATGTACACTTATTTATTTCTAATAATCCCTGAGTTTGTCATCTCCCCACCACCCTCATTCCTCATATTGTAGGATGGGGATCTGGACAATACCTCTATAAAAGGAACACCGTGGGAAGAGAAGGGTTAAAGTGGAGTGTGTCATAGGAACAGAGAGTGTGTGTTAATAGGGAGTGGGATGTGGAATTTAGAATGGAACATGTGCAGTGGGAGTGGGCTTTATTCTACTGTTCTACAAACAGTGAGGGGGCACTGAGGAGACACAAGCTAATGAAAAGTTATATTTTATACCAGGGGTGGACAAGTTCAGTCCTGGAGAGCCCCCACAGGCCAAGATTTGAGGATATCCTTTCCGTGCACAAGGGAGTCAATCAGGATGACCAAAGAAGCATCGGGGATATCCTCAAATCCTAGCCTGTGTTACACTATTTACAATACTTTGTACATTGTGACGTCCGTCAGACCAGACAGAGTGTCCTGGGACTGCAGTGGTCATTTAGAAAATGTGCAATGACATTGTCCATATAAAGGCAGGTTTTGGAGGTCTGACAGGTTATTCACAGGTGTTTTGTACACAAGAGCAGGGACACAAAAGGGGCTTTAAAGATAAATAAAGATTTAATCATATTCCTGTTACATCTGAATTGAGATAAAATCTCAGGCCCTCCCTGATACTCCAGCTCCCCCACAATAAAGACAGCACACGCCCGGTTATATGGGACATTGCAGGTGAATATTTAGTAGTAAGACATTTTATACTAGTATGGAGTCTAAAAACCGACATTGTAGATTCATAATGTATTTTATTTTTATAACTATACAACAAAAACTACATACAGGATGCATATTATTATAGAAAGGCTCATTTATCTCCTTAACTATAAAACATGTAACTCACTATGTGTTTTTAACCTTTATTTATTTATTTTTTTGATACACCCTTTCCCTTGTTCTGTTTTTTCTCTAATTCTTTTCATTGTTTTTATCTATTTAATTAGTTAATATAGTTGTATTATTTTGTGATTGTGTATATATATATATATATATATATATATATATATATATATATATATACTTCAAAAAGAAGTTAAAAAATCCCTTGGTGCTTAACACCATAAGTAATTTAACAAATTTTCAAAAAATATGAAATGGATTTTTTTTAAAGCAACACTAACATAAAAATAGTATTGTAATTTTGCCACATATAAGAGGGATTGGAATTCGACTTCCTATGAAGTGGAATATGGGATGGTTACAGGTGTATAGTAACTGGGTAAGTGCTTGAATTCAAATCATATATAAAGATGTAATATAATAATAATGATGTATTATCTAGTCCCCAAATATTAATGGGAAAGGACAATGCTTCTACCTGTAACAAATAGATACACTAGATCCTAATGAAGCGTAGATGTCAATAATAAATGGAAATGTGTATAGATGTTTACCATAAGGGAAAAAGAAAATAATAATAATAATAAAAGTAGAAAGTTAAAATACTTTGAGGAAGACAACCAAATAGGTTGAAAAAGATGAATAATAGTGAATAGATGTAATAAGTGTAAATAGATGTTGTAAATATCAGGAGTATATTGTCTCCTGTTACTAAAAAGATGTGAATAAATTAATATAGTATAAGGGACACAATAATGTCCCAATAGAAAAATGTGTTAAAGTATTAAGAAGAAAGCCAAAGGGAATAGGTGATCAATAAATGTTGTTGTCAAAAAAATATAATGATGATATACTGGATATATATAAGCCACAAAAAAATATAATAATGACAAATAGATAGCTATCCTCATATGCTGATAACCGAAATCATAGGAAAGCCAAAACATAATGGTTAAAAATAGTGCTAATTTAAAAACAGAAAGGAGCTACAAAAGGCTGTTCCCTGCAGCGTTGTAACCACGTACATTGGTTGTTTGCAAGTGAATGCAGGCCGCTTTACCTTTTTTTTTTTTCTTGAGTTTTTTTCTTGAGTATATATATATATATATATATATATTTATATATATATATATATATATATATATATATATATATATATATATATATATATTTATTTATAAAACAATAATTTAATTTATGGTGCGCAAAAGATCAATAGAAGCCCTTCACTGTACAGTATTACAGTAAATAAATAGTGCATCTGTGTTCACATTTTAATGTCTAAAACAAGTTAAAAAAACTTTCAGCTTTCCAGCTCAGAATTCCGAGAAAAACATTATTACACTGCATTCTGGGAAGTTGAGCAGGGACATGCAAATGTGCCCACAAAGACTTTGCTCTTCAATCCAAATACATTTTAAACATTTCTTCCTTTAAGCATATGTCTGTTGTATTACACAACTTTAAGCAAAGCCCAGGATGAATTAAGTACAAGCCAGGAAACCTACTCACAGACATCACTGTGGGTTGGTAGTTTACCACAACAATCATTTAATTTATGGTGGGCAAAAGAGCTATAGAAGCCTCTACCATACAGTAGTACTGTAAATAAATAGTACATTTCTGGGCACATTGGCATGTCCCTGCCCAGGTTCCCAGGATGCAGTGTAATAACTGTATTTCTTGGAATTCTGAGCAGCAAACAAGTGTTTTAACCTGTTTTAGGCATTCATATGTGAACATATTTATTTACTATGTATATATATATATATATATATATATATATCTTTATATTTATATATGCATTTGTATATATGTATTTTAGTGTTATTAATTGTGTTACACTGAGTATATTTCAGTTACTTTATATAGGTAATTAGTGGACATTTCCTGCGTTATGCCGCTTACAATGTATTTTGGGGTTTTCCAGGAGTGAGGTCCCTTCTTATCAGCACATGTAGTGAGTCAGTGTGAAACCCAGATGGTAACAGGAAGGAGTAATTGTCATTTGCAGCATGGTGGTAGTCAGTGTATTAAATGAACATTGAAAGCATTTTTTTCTGAAAGAAAGTATTTGCTAATGTGCCACAAGGCCCTTTTTTTTCAAATGAAGGTCTCAGAGCAAAATAAACAAATGTAAATGTATATTTGTTCTGGGGCTTGCCTCAGTCAACCAATGAGCTGTAATATAACTGTATGTCAATGAGATCTAGTATCACATACTCTCTTTGTACAGAGGCACACTTCAAGTACATTTAAACATGTTTTGTTTAATATTTTTGGTCCTTTCCTTTTATCAGCACTCCAGCAAACCACCAGTACAGGCGGCAGCAATGGTGGGGAGCATCTGCTACATGTTGCTGCCAAGATTTTGCTGCCGATGTCATAGCTTTAGGGTTAGGGTAATGGTTAGGGAGTTAGGGTAAGGGTAATGGTTTAAGCTTGGAAATTGTGTACGATCCCAGCAGCGCTTACAAACTGTGTACAATTTCGGCAGCACCATCTAGCAGCTCCTTGCTGCATCTGCTGCTGCCACTTGTGGTGTATTCATAAAAGGAAAGATCCATTTTTTTTTACACACACAAACTAATTTAAAACTAGCAGTTTTAGATGCGTAAAAAAAATGTATTCCATGTCCTTCAATATAGCTTTGTCCTGAAAATTTAGCATTTCCTGCTAGACAACACTGCCTACATCATTGACCTTCTAGTGGGTGGATAAAGTAGCTGCTAATTAAGATTTTTTTCAGTAAGTTTAATATTGAATATGAATTTTATTAATGATAAAATCCAGAGCACTTCTTGTTGCCTGATTCACATATTTAGCTCCTGTTATTATTGGTCATTTAAAGGCCATTTCCTTCGATTACATTGGTCAGTTTATGCAAACCATTCCATTAGTTTGTGTTTTTATGGGAAATATTTCCGTTCAAACTTGTATCTATTATGTGTACAAAAAAATATAATAAAACAGATACATATTTGCGGTTCTGCCGATTGTGTGGCTCAGTATGTACCAAGCTAAATGGATACACATATATGTAGAATTAAACACCTAAAAATAAAAATATAACTTCATTTCAACACCTTTGTGCACTTGTCGTTTCCTCTGCACATTCTCATTTCCTGCAGCAGCCGCCCAGCACCAATCTCTCTGTAACCTTCCTCCTTCTGAGAGGTGACAGCAGCCCCCCGGGAGGCGTCACGGGACCCCCTGTAGTCACATGTCTTCTATAGGAATATTTGCATAACTAAACTTGAATATGTAGGAAACATATTTTATTTTATATCATTTTATTTACTGTGTAGTTTCTGTCTTAGCAGGGTGTGTCCTTTGAAACAAATGAGATTACCTTTTAAACACACTGCCACTGTAGGCTATCAGCTTAATTTTAGGTAGCTATGATTGGCAGGCAAAATGGGCCAGCTGTTTATTATCTACTAGTCATTTACCCGTCAAAAATGAGGGTATGATATATATATTTTTCCCCACCCCCCTTTCCCTGTATCACTCCTCCCCACTCTCCCTCCCCTGTGTCTCTTCCCTCCCCTGTCTCTTTCCCCCTTTTCCCCTCTGTCTCTTTCCTCTCCCTCACCTGTGTCTCTTCCCTCTCTCACTCCCCTGTGTCTCTTCCCGCCCTCTCCCTCTCCTGTGTCTCTTCCCACCCCTCCCTCCCCTATATCACTTCCCCCTCCCCATGTCTCTCTTCCCCCTATGCTGTGTCACTCCCCCATTCCCTGTGTCTATTCCCCCCTCCTCCCTCCTGTGTCTTTCCCACTCCCCTGTGTCTTCCTCCTGTCCCCTGTGTCTCTTTCCCCCCTCCTCCCCCTGTGTCTCTACCCCCACTCTCCCCTCTATCTCCTCCCCCTTACCCTGTGTATCTTTCCACACGTCTCTTCCCTCCTCCCATTTGTCTCCCCCCTTTGTCTCTGCCCCCCTCCCCTGTGTCTCTTCCCCATGTGTCTCTTCTCCCCACTCTCTACCCTGTATCTCTTCCCCCTCTCCTGTGTGTCTTCCCTTGTGTCTTTCCCCCTTCCTCTGTGTCTCTTTCACCCCTCCTCCCTCCCCTGTGTCTCTCTCCCCCCTCCCATGTGTCACTCCTCCCTCCCCTGTGTCCTCCCCCCTCCCCTGTGTCCCCATGTGTCTCTTCTCCCCACTCTCTACCCTGTATCTCTTCCCCCTCTCCTGTGTGTCTTCCCTTGTGTCTTTCCCCCTTCCTCTGTGTCTCTTTCACCCCTCCTCCCTCCCCTGTGTCTCTCTCCCCCCCTCCCATGTGTCACTCCTCCCTCCCCTGTGTCCTCCCCCCTCCCCTGTGTCTCTTCCTCTTTCCCCCCCCCCCTTCGACCCCCCTTCCCCTCCTCTTCTCCCCCTCTTCTCCCCCCTCCTCCTCTCTCCTCCTCCTAATGCCACGCATGGAGCGTTACACACTTTCGACAACTATATAAATGATGTTTAAATACAGCATGTTTTTTTGAGTAAATAAAATTATTTTTGCAGTTGTTATGTAAAAAAGCAGTGCGCATGGGTAATTAAATAGTTTATTAACAGACCCCTAATAGGATAAGATTGGAATAGACACCATACCCCTTCCCTCTCATTGGCCTAAAAGCAGACCCGTTGCATCATTCACTGCAACCACAGCTCTCCAGAAACGTAACCCCCCTCACACACAACTTCCACAAATTTTATGGATCCCTCCATGGTCTTGCAATGGCATCAACATCTATTTTTTCTTGTTAAAAACTTGTTGTATGACTTATTCCTGCTTAATTATGCTCTGAGTCAGACAAAGTTTTCAATCATGTTTTTTCATTGTGCGGTGGCCCATTAATGAATCCAATCTACGTTCCTCTAATGCTGAATGGGGTTATTGAGTTCTGGTGTCGGTGCTTCTCTAGAGCTAACTCTCCCACACTTTCCCCTCTCACTTACTGCCCCCTCTCCAACGCTCACTCCCGACTCTCGCTCACTCCTCCCTTGCCCCCTCTTTCTTGCTCTCCCCTCTCCCACGCTCACTCCTCTGTCATGTTCCCCCCTCTCTCTTGCTCCCCCTCTCCGACACTCCTCCCTTTCCCACTCTCCCACTCTCCCACGCTCCCCTCTCTTTCACACTCCTCCCTCTTTCTCACTCTCCTCTCCCACATCACCCCCTTTACCTTGTTCCCCCTCTCCCACACTACCTCCTCTCCCTCACTCCCCCAACTCCCACACTAACCCCTCTTTTACGCTCCCCCTCTCCCTTGTTTCCTTTCTCACCAGCCCGCTCTCTCTCACACTGCCCCATCCTTCACTTCCCCTTCTTCCTCATCCCCCCTCTGACACTCCCTCCTCTCCCTTGCCCCCAAACAACCCCCCCATGCTCCCCAACAACCCCCCCCCCCCCCCAGCTCCCCTCTCTCTCACGCCCTCCCCCCTCTTTCTCTCACTCTAAAAGGAATTGCACAAAACTACTTCATGTTTAGTAAAACTGAGTAACTGGTGTGGAAGTTGCAGCATTTCCTGTTGATCTGGACTAATGATACAGAGTTTCCAAATGTTTGAGTTCTGACAGTTTTGTTTCTCCCACTGGCCTCACATATGGGGTGGTCTACCTGCTGACCCAGACCCTTGTGTCAGCAATGCTTGTGGGCTGCTTACTGTGTGATGTAAAGCTACCACAGACAGATAGATAGATAGATAGATAGATAGATAGATAGATAGATAGATAGATAGATAGATAGATAGATAGATAGATGGATAGATAGATAGATAGATAGATAGATGGATGGATGGATAGATAGATAGATAGATAGATAGATAGATAGATAGATAGATAGATAGATAGATAGATAGATAGATAGATAGATAGATAGATAGATAGATAGATAGATAGATATTCAATAACTGGTCCTAGTCCATGTCTGTTGGTCCTCAGGTCCTCACGTTGATGAGAAGCTGTAAACATACCACTTGTTAAATATACTGTTCAAATCAGAGCAAAAATAAATGAATATTCAGTGTCACATGTAGTATCACCTGGGTCTCAGTTGGTCCCCATGAGCAATAGAGTTAAACCAGCTGATTCCAGACAAAAAAAAAGGTTGAGACCCACTGTCTTAGACTACACTGTCACTTTAATATAACCCCATGATTCATATATCCTCTCCTGTGATTCACCTCGTACCTGGATATATATTCACCTCACAGCTATGACATCATCAGACTGGCAAGGAAAAGCTTCATTTGGTTCTCCCCATCATCTTGTTCTCGCCGCAGACAGACACTATATTACAAATAATAGATTGACAGCTATAAGAGCATTGTACATTTGTATATTGTTGTAACAACCTCTATATAGTATAAGATTCATACAATATTTCAAAACCTAAGATGCAAGTGTTGCATGCATGGATGTAGGAACTAAGGGGGTTGAGGAGGGCAAATCCCCTCCCCCCCCCCGCCACCCCAGATGCTTTAATATGTTTTTAAGTGTAGAGAAGCAGTTGTGTGGTATTTGTATACTATATGCGGTATCCCCCCACACACACACATTTTCTTTGGTTCCTGCACCCATGGTTACATGTGTGTTTAGTAATCAACTCCAGAGTTTTATTTGTCATGCAAACTGCAAAAAAATGTTTGACATGATATTTAAACCTTGTCTTTTAATAATAATATTAATAATAATAATAATAATAATAATAATAATAGTAATAAGTTTATATAGTGCTTTTTAAATGCACAAATTAAGTATAGGAGAACACTGTCCCTTTAACCTCTTCCTTTGAATCTCTCAAAAGGTAATATAATATGAGGTCTTTTTAGGTTACTTCTATAGAGTTTGATAATATGATATGGGGTGAAAGAGCACCATCTGGTGGCAGAAATACAAAGCTGCAACATTATTGTTCTCATTTTAATTATAATATTGTTCACATTTTTGATTTGGGTGTTTACACAAATGGCTCATTGAGTCCTCAGGCTACTTGACCTCAACATTTCTAGAGAGTCATTATACTAAAACATTTACATTTATTGGTCAGTCACTTCTCAGAAATCCTTGTGGACAGTATAGACAAGCAGCTCTATAAGGCAATCGATCAATATTTTAAGGCTTTACGCTTTCTAAAACCAGATTGTTCTCTATGCCCTTCCTATGTGTTATAGTATTATATGTTAAAAAATATCCATTGCTTTGTTGTTGTTGTTTAGTTGTTCAGTTGAGTCTGACTCTTTGTAACCCCCTTGGACCACAGCACTCCAGGCACATCTTGTGTCCAGTTGTGCCAATCCATAAGGATTTCATGGCAAAGATACTGGAGTGGCTTGCCAGTTCCTTCTCCAGTGTACTGCAATTTGTCTGACTTCTCTGCTATGACCTGGCCATCTTAGTTGACCCTAAATGGTATAGCTCACAGCTTCACTGAAGTATACAAGCCCCTTGACCACGACAAGGTAGTGATCCAAAAGGGGTTGCTTTATTACATACATACAAACAGCTTATGGAAATGTTAACTGGACAGTGAGCCTTTCCCGTACACATTAGCAGGGAAGTGGTTAATAAAAATCCTCATCACACCGGATAAGCTTTAGGATGACATCCTAGTAAGACAGCTTAGTAAGGTGTCACTGTCTGAAGAAATATGAGCAAGATAGTGGTGTAAAATGTCCATGTGGGTTAGAATTAATGGGAAAAACAGAAGGAAAACTGAATGAAGGATTAACGCTGTACTACACACATATAAGAGCTGCATTTCAGTCTGGAACTTCAAAAAACACTTGTACTATTAAAGGAAGGATGGGCGTTAGGCATCATCAGTCATATGTTGGTGTTCATATTTTACAATACCACTTCTCCCTATAACTTCTCAATATAACCCATAAATATTGCTCAATACAACCAGTCACTATAGCTCCTCATATTGCTCCATATAACCTCTCTCTTTATCTTGTTATATATAACCTTTTCTATAGCACACAACATGCTCAATATATTGCCTTTCTGTTTCTGTATTTGCTCCCTATACCCTTTCCGATAACCCCTACTATTTTAACAAAAATCTTTATTGCTCCATAAACCGATTCCATATATCTCCTTCTCCCTTTCCATATTGCAACATATACTCCTTTTCATAACTCCTGCTGCTTCATATCACACTAGCGACTTGCCCGTTAAAAATGACGGGGCAATCAAATTTGAAGCCATGGCAAAGCTGTTTGCTACAGAATGTAAAGCTGTTGCCTCTCCTCTCGTGTACTTTTGCTCCTCTGAGCACCTTTGGCGCTCATTGCAAGCCTCTCCCCTTGTGTACTTTTGCTCCTCTGAGCACCTTTGGCGCTCATTGCAAGCCTCTCCCCTCGTGTCCTTCAAGTTGTGTGGTTTGCAACGATCATCTTCTGCGCTCATCGCAAAGACAGATATCTAAGTACAGTGTTAAATATACAATTTTATATATATATTAAATATACCATTTTTTTAGTGCAGTATAAATTATAAAATGTTTTCAGGTCTCATAATAAAGTTATTTAAATATGTAATGTTAATTTTTTTAGTGCAGTGGAAAGTATATATTTTTTATTTTCCATTACTAATGACTAATTATTAAATTAATGTACTTTATTGATTCATTAGGAATGAATAAATGTATTAGGAAGTGTGAAGCATTAATGTATTCATAAAGTAACGGCAGTGTAAAATATACTATTTTTTATTTTTTTATTTTTTTAGATATATATTGTTTTTTAATAATAATTAATTAATTAGTAAATTAATATACTTAACATATCCATCAATCAATATCCTGCAGAGCTAACAATCTCTTTTGATTTTCCTGCAGCATACAATGTACATTTGGACTGTTGCTGCCGTGAGGAGAAACTGTCAGCAATTTGCAAAGTGTGCAGTATAAATAGGCTGCGTGCACGAGGGTAAACCGTTTGTTTAGTCGGGTAAAGCGCCATTTTAGATTCGTAGAGTTATTAGTTGCACGTTAGTGTTGTAAAATGGCGGCGATTCTCTATGTGATACGCGTCTCGCGAGCATTTTCCATCCTTTCTAATAGAGTATTTTGTACCTCGTATGTTCCTGGATAAAAGTTGTACGTGCCTGGCGGTGTTTTGCACAGTTCGGGGTCGTGTAGCCTCGTTTTCATTTTTTTCGGCCGCCGTTTTTGTTCTTGCTTAGCAGATTTTCGAGTGCCGAACCTCAGCAAATTCGGCTTAAATTTGCATGCAACCTCACTCCCAGACGTCCTGGCTGTCCCCCGTGCTGTGTGTGATGTTTTTTTTAAGTCTATTTTTTGATTTGCTTGGTTAGGCCGTTAACTTTGTATTTTGGCGACCTGGTAATTTTTTTTTTCTAAGTCCCACGTCTCGCATTTTTTTTTTCTAAGTCCTGCGTTCATCAACTGTTTGCACCCTAAGGCAATCCGGAGTATCCTAACTGCTTGGAGGCTAAGTCCCGCGTTTCTCAATGCCTCAACGGCAGGCTCGCAGAAGCGCTTTTGACACTCATTTGTGCCTAAGTCCCGCGTGTTTCAAAGCCTCAACTGCTCGCAGGTGATGAGCGCCTTTGGCGCTTATCACCTAAGTGCTCCGAGTTTCAATGCCTCAACTGCTCACCTCGCTACGTGAGGCTCGCAGCCGATGAGTGCCTTCGGCGCTCATCTGCTAAGTGCTCCGAGCTCAGAAGACTTCTGTGCTTCAACAGCTCGCAAACAAATTGCAGTTTGACAATTATAATTTGTGATTCTGCTGTTTCATATCTTCTGTTGTCCCTCTGCAGAAACTATCATATTGCTCATTATAGCTCTCCCCTATACTACACCTATATCCCTCTTTATAGATCCTCCTATCACTCCCACATAACTCCTTCCTATAACTATTCTTATTGCTCCCTCTATCACCCACACATCCCAGTACAGCCCCTCTTTAATATTAATAGCATCACTGGGATATAAATTTGCTTTTCAGATTTCCCATACTGGTAACATTTAGGCCTCAGACCACAACTCCCATTGTTGCCATGGAAACCTCTCTGATAATACTGCATTGCCACTGCGCCCATGTGTTGTGGCCTCTGTGAACAAGTAAACTAAAAATGTAATTAACCACTGTTTAATTTCTATAAATGTACTAATTAAAATAATGCACCTATAAGATGTATAATGCAGAGCTGTTTCAGCTAATATAACCTGCACTATGTATATTTAATGATTGGCCTGCCTTACACCCCAGACCTGTAAGATTAATTTTACATGGCTTTAAAACACATACAATTTATTATATATCCTCTTGTTTAAGCTAATCAAATTAATAAAGAGAAAAAATAAAGTTATCAATGTAATAAAATATAAATAAAACTGAATCTATTTTAATAAAAATAAATATTTTATTTATTAATCAGCACTATATAACGATTATAAATTTCCCTTCTGGATCGCTACCTTGTCACAGGGAAGGGGTTTGTGTACCTCAATGAAGCTGTGAGCTGTATCATGTAGGGTTATCCAAAAAGGACAGGTCATAGCAGAGAAATCGAAGTCCATTGGAGGAGGAACTGGCAATCCACTCCAGTATGTTTGCCAAGAAAACCTTATGGATGAGTACAATCAGAAACATAACGACAGATTTGCCTAACATGCTGCAGTCCATATCGTCATTAAGAGTCGGACACAACTGAACGACTTAACAACAATAACATATCACATATTATAATTGTCAAACTGCAATTTGTAGTCACGCGAGCTGTTGAGGCATTGAAGCCTTCCGAGCTCGCAGGACTTAGGCAATGAGCGCTGAAGGCGCTCATTGCCCTGAGAGCCTCGCAAAGCTAGGCGAGCTGTTGAGGCATTTAAGCACGCGGGACAGGCTGAAATGAGCGCCGAAGGTGCTCCTACGAGCCTTGCGTAGCGAGGCGAGCAGTTGAGGCATTGAAGCACGCAGGATAGGCTGAAACGAGCGACGAAGGCGCTCCTGCGAGTCTTGCGGAGTGAGGCGAGCAGTTGAGGCATTGAAGCATGCAGGACTTGGCTGAAATGAGCAAGTAAGCAGCCGCGCAATTAAGCAGCCAAAGGCGCTCATTGCAGCTAGCGGCTCAGTCACACATGCGAGCTTGCTGAAAAATTACAAGCTTGAAAAAATACGAATTTAACGGCCGTCCCGCGCAAATCGGGAAACACAAAAAACAAGAAAAAAAATTAAAAAAAATAAAAACACATTCACAGACAGCACAGGGGGAGAGCCAGGAAGCCTGGGAGTGAGGTTGCAAGTGATTTTGAGCCTTATTTGACGTGTTTCGTCACTCAAAAATCAGCTAAGCGAGAAAAAAAATGGGGGACGAAAAACTTAAGCAATTCTGAAACTGGTTGAATACAAGGCTGAGCAAAGCCAGACACGCGGGACTTAGAAAATACACAATGGCAAAGATACTAACCCTTACACCAACAGCGCCAAAACTTACAACAACAAAATCCAACCATGGAAAAATAGGAAGTTAATGGCCAAAACGCAGAAATAGAAAACCACGAAAAACAAGAAAAATAATAACAAAAACATAAAAACACAATCACACACAGCACCAGGGGAGAGACAGAAAGCATGGGAGTGAGGTTGCAAGCGCTTTTGAGCCTTATTTGATGTGTTTCGTTAATCGAAAATCGGCTAAGCGAGAGAAAAAATGGCAGACGAAAAAGGTAAAAAATCCTGAAGCTGGATGAAAACTAGGCTGAGCAAAGCCAGGCACGCAGGACACTAACACTTACACCAACAACGCCAGGGACACAGGCCTTAGAAAATACACGACGGCAAAGACACTTACACCAACAATGCCAGGCACGCGGGACTAAGAAAATAAAACAAACGGCAGTCAGCGCCCCCCACACAAACAATCAGCAGACAGACAGAAGAGAAACACACAGGGAAGGGACAGGAGGGAGATGCTAGAAAGACACACATGGCATTCCCAAGCATAAAACTTGCAGGTTAATGAAACCTGCAATGAACGGCCCGTACAGTAGGCGGGAGGAAAGGTTTGCAATGAGCGATGAAGGCGCTCATCGCGGGGCTACGATGAGCGCCGAAGGTGCTTACAGAAGCAAAAGCCTCACATTGTGTGGCAAACAGCATTGCCTGGCTTACAATGTTATGCCCGCCATTTTTTGACGTGCAATTCGCTAGTATATGTATAAATTACAAATGCAGCTACAAAGGATCTTATGCAATTAAATTTTGCATTTGATATTATCTAGTATGAAACAGATAAATCAAAAGGTCAGATAAGCTTTTATGTAAAAAAATTTTTAGATTTTAGTTTAAGAAACAAAATAATCAAATAAGTACAAAGTTGGGGTATTTGTTGAGTTATTAGTTGAGGTGTCGGCCATCCCTGTCACTCCTCCATATAAACATGACACTGATGGGCCACCTTGTATCAGAGCTGTCTCTCCAGCTGAGAATCACATTCAGAGGTAAAAGGCCTGAGGGGGTTAAACCTAACATAAAAGGGACTATAAATGCTGCCCAGTGAGCGGGCGCTGGCTGTGCCACAACTATCAGACTGCGCAAAGCAGTGACAGTCATTGTATGTGATGGAGAGAGCGTGGAGGAGAGGTGTGAGGGGGAAAGACTGCTGTATACACAGAGGGGAGAGTGACACAAGGGTATATAGAGGCAATGCCAGCTACACCAACAGTGTACTAGTGGCAGTGACATGACTATTGCATAAGACTATGCTAGGGTTAGTGTACTAATGGCAGTGATGTGTGTAAGAACTCAGCCCCTTCTAGGACCATAGTGTAGTGACGAATTAAAGCAGGGGTGAGGAAACTTTTTTTCTGCCAAGGGCCATTTGAATATTTATAAAATCATTCAAGGGCCTTACAAAATTATCATCTTAGACATTTGCCTGCTATATTTGGTCAAACATTTAATTAACTCACCCCTAATGTGATGGCTTGAACTGTTATCATCTGTCTCTTTCTCATCAGCTCTTCCTATCTCATTATCTGTGTCATTAGCACTTTTTCGTGATTTTTTTCATTGGCTATGGAATAAGAAGGGCCACATCAAACGACTCCGGGGGCCTTATACGGCCCTCTGGCCTGACGTTCCCCACCCCTGTGTTAAAGGGTTCAGTCCTAAGACCCCAAGTTAGTTTACTTAATGCAGTGATGTGTTTAAGGTTCAGTCCCTGCTAAGACCATAATGAAGTAATGGCAGAGACATGTGCAAGGGTTCAATCATAGGACTTAATTGCACTAATTGCAGTGATGGCTTCTATTCAGGACCCTGAAGAGACCCAACAACGCCATGATTCACATGTGGAAGTTGTGTGTATGAGAGGGAAGATTACTTTATTGGAGAGCTTTGTTTGTATTGACTGATGCAAGGTGTCAGTTTCTGATCCAGTGAGAGGGAATAAATATGATCCAGTGACCAAATAAAGGTTCTTTACTATACCCCTCCCTCAGGATGGGATGTAACAAACATAAAATGGATTCCTGTACTTATAAAAATTCAGATTTAAAAAAAAAGAAAAAAAAAAAGCTTTAATGCCCACATCTTACACAGCAGCTAATATTGTTAGTTTTATGCATACTTGGCAAACAAGTTTTTTTTTCTTGATCCACAGTGGCCTTTTAATGATTTTATTTATTGCAATTCTGTGGGATTTGGCTCTTTGTTAATGTTTATATTTTTTTTAGAAAGTAAAAGACCTGGAGACTTTACTTTCTATCTAATATAAGCAATTATTTTGCATTGGGAGCAGCCATTTTTGTTTTGGTGTATCTACTTCTACAAGTGTGTGTGTGTGTGTGGGGGGGGGGGGTCACAAAGACAAAGAAACATACAGCTGCTTTAATTGAAATATGATAATCCATAGTGCTAGTGCTGTCAGCAGGACTGATGAAAATTAAATCAATCTATTGTTGGAGAAGCAGCTAAAACCAGCAGGGGATTTTTTTGCCCCATAATGTGAAACCCTCCAAGTTGCCCTGGTCATGGTTACATAGTTACATAGTATTTGAGGTTGAATAAAGACTTTTAGTCCATCAAGTTCAACCTTTTTAGATCACTTCTGATCCTTGTTAATTGTTAATAATTGGCAATTGATCCAGAGAAAGGCGAACAGTCATCTGGTCTGCCAACTCTAATAAGGACAGTCAGGCACCATAGAAGGCCTTTGTATCTGGACAGTTATCAGGCGTCTCATACTCCTCTGCTGGAGGGCAGATCCAGCTTGTTTTATCTGGTTGGTGCAGGTGTTGAGATACCTGAAAGTCACTTAGCGGAGGTTTGATGCTGAGACTGCATTGTACTGACAGCTTGGAGACCCAGGAGTGGTGCATTGTGTATGGGTTGCCATTGCATTGTGGATGCTCCTGTGATATTACAGACACAAGATAAGGAGCTGACAATCTAACATCTTCTTAATAAAATAAAGTACATAAAAGTAAAGAGATACTCAGGGAAATTATATAACTTGTTAAATCCATGAACTTTCTACATCTCTTTAACTTTAATATCTTCAACCCTAATCATAATATCTGACATTTTAAGAACTGTACCCTAATCTGATTATCCGTCGAGCCTTACTACATTTCAACTCTTTCCCTTACAATATTGCTGTGTCCCCTGTATGTTATTTTTCTAAATAAAAATAAAATAAAAAAACACCTTTTGCAATTTTCTCTTATAACCCAGACCCTACAAAAATATTGCTGGTCACATGACCTGAGCTATTAGTGCGGGGGGGCTTTTTTCCTCTATTATTTATATAGACAATAACTTACTTCTCATTGTAACATTTAATTTAAATAAAACAATATATTTTAAAGAAGTGTCATAAAGTAAACATTAACTTCTAAACTGCTGAGTTATACAATGTTACCCTGTCTGGTATTTACCATTTTATATTGTCTCTGACTCGACAAAGAGAGGAATGCTCTTGAAAGCTCGTCATGAAACCTATGAATATGTTTGTGCAATAAAAAAGGTATCACTATATACTGCAATACTCTGATTATTCATCCATTTTATACTGAAATAGATAAACTCACTGAAACCTACATTGAATAGAGTGACTGAGACAGAAACTGGTGGTATTTACCGTCCAGCTTTGAGTTTCATGGACTCAGTGTATGGAAATCGTGGCTATTTTGAATGTAAATCACTACCCATTCACACAAAGTGTAATTAGGATAACATTGTAACAGTGTGTAACAATGCTGGGATACTAAGTGTCAGCTCTTGTACTGGTATATTATCTCACACAAACACAACAAAAATATAGACATAACATTATTCACTTCCCCCCCAAAAAATTGATTTTTTTTTGTCTGATTCCTGAACTACAATTAACACTTGAAATTGTAATTTAAAGAGAACCAATAATAAGAGGTTTGTTTATATATATATATATATATATATATATATATATATATATATATATATATATATATATATATGTGTGTGTGTATACAGTAAACTCTTGATTATCCGGCACCTTGCCTATTGACGGATAAGTGTAGTTTCCGGTTAAACAAGAGTCGCGAAAAAAGGCATAAACAACACAAAAAACCCTCGAAACCCTTCAAATACCTATTAGCAACTAAACTGAGCCATTTAGAGAAAACACTTTTTTTTTAATGTGCTTGTTGTGCCGGATAATGCCGGATAATCAAGAGTTTTTTGCAAACAGAGAATAAAGGCAGGTGCCGGTTGCTTGAGAGTCGGTTGAGAACTGGATAATCGAGATTTTACTGTAAATAAATCTATATATATATATATATATATATATATATATATATATATATATATTATATTTTTGATATTTATCTATTTTTTCTTTATGATGCATCTAAAGTAGATTTTTTCTTACAAAGTAACCCTCACATATAATGGAGAATGTAATAAATTTCAGGAGGAAATGCTGTAAAAGTACAGCAAGAACAAGAGGTCATGATTTGAGGGAGAAGATTTAGGGGTGATGGGAGAAAGTGATACTTTATAAAAAGAGTAGTAGATAACTGGAAAGCCTTCCAGTGGATATGGTAGGGACCAAAACAGATATTCATTTTTTAAGCCTGGGACAAAGATAAGGTTATCCCGAAAGTTAATTAAGTCAGATTGGTCTTTTTGGTTATTATCTGACATAGAATCTGTGTTTCTATTAGGAGACTTGAGGATAGAGATATATGTACTTTGCAGAAAGTATAGTAAGTAAGTGGAACAGCATTGGGTAAGCACATGGAGTGACAGTAAATAAATTCAAGCATGCCTGGCACACGCATAAGTCCATGCTTTATAGATAAAATGGGGCAGGCTACATGAGCCTTTTGGTTCTTTTCTGCTATATTTGTATGTTTTGGATCCTTAGTGATGTTTTTTACTCCAGCCCCATATCTTTAATATGCACATGTGAAGAACTATACTTGGATTCTTTATTAACAATTAAACACAATTATTCTGTGCAAAGTTTGTGTACCACACATAATTAATCTACTTACATATACTTAAGACCCAATCCAATGTGAGTTCCATTAAACAGTATTTTTTTATGAAAATAAATAAATAAAAACCTCAAGATTACACATTTTGATACACATGGCAGTAGTAATTGGCTTATTGCTTCTTTAAAAATAAATTCATCACTAAATGAGACCAAGTCCTTGTATTAGTAAATTATTCATAAACCAGTCACTACATTTTCTCATATTTTGAGACACCACATCTTTGTTCTTGGGTTTGTCACATGACTCTGGGATATGTCTTATAAACTATTGAATGCAAATATCACACAGATAATGGATCAATACATTTTAAGAACAGGTTTTAGCATTCAAATGGTTACTCCCAGTGAGATCTGTGTATTATTGGTTTCAATATTGACCCTCCCAGCAGAACAGAACAGAACTGGTTCCTCCAGTCACAACAGGTCTTTGTGTTTTGTCAGCAAACAGGACCAAGATGAGCAGATAAAGGAAGGAGGCTGAGACCTGGGCAGTAAGAGGAGGCTGAGACCTGGGCAGTGAGAAGAGGCTGAGACGTTGCCAGTGAGAAGAGTCTGAGACCTGGGCAGTGAGGAGAGGCTGAGACCTGGGCAGTGGGAGAAGGCCAAGATCTGGGCAGTGAGAGGAGACTGATACCTGGGCTCATAGCTGGTCAGTTAGTGGCAGTCAGACAGAGCACATCAAGATGGCCAGCCAATCTCAGGGAATCCAGCAGCTTCTTCAGGCTGAGAAACGCGCCAAGGACAAGATGGAGGAGGCCAAAAAACGTGAGAATTATTTTATTATATTTAGTTTTATTGTATAGCTTTAGCACTGTCATAAGGTCACTTTGCTTCTATATGGGATTGACCATTTAACCCATTAGACATGTCCCTGTCATTGTCACTTGAATCCTACATGTGACTGACCATTTAACCCATTAGAGACATGTCACTGTCATAAGGTCACTTTGCTTCTACATGGAACTGGCCCTTTAAACCATTAGAAACATCCATGCCACTAGGTCACTTTGCCCCTACATGGGACTGACCCTTTCACCCATGTGTGTGTCTCAGGATTAGTGATCCAACACACATTTTCCCTACACTAATATATAAATATCTCTCCTGCACGTCTTGTTACCACAGTATTTGTCCGTAGTGTGTCCCATGGCTACAAATAATTTCAGATAACAGACATCTGGATCTGATACCGAAACAAAGGGAGCGAAAATCAAAGAAACGCAGCGACTCGAGCCAAACGCTGCAATCACTTTGATCACAAACCGACTTAGACTTTATAGGGTTTTCTGTAGGATCATAAACCTACTACTGCAGACAATATGTGCGCAGCTTAACCCCTTCCTGACAAGGCAACAACATGGCAAATACTTATTTAGAAGTAAAGTGACTTTCTGTTTATGAAATTAGCTATCTATCTATCTATCTATCTATCTATCTATCTATCTATCTATCTATCTATCTAAATGTCCTCTGTATCTGTCTGCCCCTTTACACACACAATGACTCCTCTGAGTATTCTCGATATCTGCCCCATTTACTCAATGACCCCTCTGAGTGTCCTCTGTGTCTGCCCCATCTACTCACACAATGACCCTTCTGAGTGTCCTCTGTATCTGCCCCATTTACTCACACAATGACCCCTCTGAGTATTCTCCATACCTGCACCCATTTACTCACACAATGACCCCTCCTAGTATCCTCTGTATTGGCCACCATTTACTCACACAATGACCCCTCTGTGTGTCCTTTATATCTGCCCCATTTACTCATACAATGGCCCCTCTGAGTGTTCTCCATATTTGTACCCATTTACTCACACAATGACCCCTCCTAGTATCCTCTGTATTGGCCCCCATTTACTCACACAATGACCCCTCTGTGTGTCCTCTATATCTGCCCCATTTACTCACACAATGACTCCTCCTAGTATCCCCTGTATCGGCCCCCATTACTTACACAATGACCCCTCCTAGTATCCTCTGTATCGGCCCCCATTTACTTACACAATGACCCCCCTGAGTGTTCTCCATATCTGCACCCATTTACTCACACAATGACCCCTCCTAGTGTCCTCTATATCTGCACCCATTTACTAACACAATGACCCCTCTGTGTGTCCTCTGTATCTCCCCTCCCTTGTTTACACCCACACACAATGACCCTTCTGAGTGTCCTCTGCCCCCCTTCCCATGTTATGCACACAAACAGTACCTGCCTGGGTGTGCCCCGACCTACCTGTACCGGTACCCACCAGATGTTTATACTTCACACACAAGAACCTGTCTGGGCACTTAACCCCTATCTGTCCAGCAGTCCACAAAATATCATTGTTTCCTTTATAACAACACACTTTCATAAATCATGAAATCACCAGGCCAGGATTTGCAGAGACCTTCCTCGGACAACCTGCATTTATAAAAATATTCTGGAGTCTACACTATTATATTTTGAAATATAGATTTTGCAGAGCATGGATTGTAGATGTTTTTAACTATTTAAACTGTACAATATTCCAGATGTTAGTTATATAAACCTATATATATTTCCATTTTCATGCTGAACAAAACAATGTAAATCTTTGGCCACTATGGACAGTACTGACGCGTTGCTCTCCGTCACCCTAATCCCTTCTACCTCTCTTTATGTTTCTCTATGAACAGGAAAAAATAAACGATTGAAACAAGCAAAAGAAGAGGCGATGGCAGAAATCGACCAATACAAGATAAAGAGAGAGAGTGACTTCCGGCGAATCCAAACCTCAGTGAGTGTCTCTAGTAACTAAATATCGGGAGGATTCTCCTGTCGTATCTCAGATAAACTTCAATGTGCAGCTTTAAGAAGAGGGAAGCCATAAAAAGAAAACTACATTTATTTTCAGGGTTTGGTGAAATCCATCATTAGGTAGGCCGGAGCCTGTCGTAGAGTAGTCCATATATATTGCTGTGAATATTTTTAGTAATAATCTAAAGCCTGAGGATGTTTAATTCTGTCTGAGTGAGTGAAATAGGGAAATTAAAACAATCTAAATATGTATTTATTGTAGTCTATTAATATGTTCAGGTTTCTTTTAGGGTCAGGATCTCTTGTCACTCTCATGTACCTGAATCTCTCTCATTTGCAGTCATCCTCCCTGTTCAGTCTCACCCCATTATTTATCTCTTTCCATTCTCATGAGACTCCCTCTGTTGGAGAACTATCTTCCTGTCCCTCCCCTGAATATCTTTCTATTGGGGACTATTGGGGTTAGTATCTCTCCTCCCTCACAATCCCCTGAATCTCCCACTTTTGGGATCAGTCTCTTACTCCCTCGTGCTCTATTTAATCTCTCTCTTTTGGGGTCAGACCCGCTCTTCATCCTCTCACACCATTTAATTTATCTCTATTGGGGTCTATTGTGGTCAGTCTCTCTCCTCCCTCATAATCCCCTGAATCTGCCTCTTTTGGGGCCAGTCTCTCTCTCCTCCCACTCACTCCCCGGAATCTCCCTCTTTTGGGGTCAGTCTCTCTTCTCCCTCTCACTCCCCTGAATCTCTCTATTTTGGACTCAGTCTCTCTCTCCCTCTCGAATCTCTCTCTTTTGGGGTCAGTCTCTCTCTTCCCTGCCACTCCCATTAATCTCTATCTTCTTGGGTAGCCTCCCTCCTTACTTTCAACCTCTCACACTTTTAATAAAGTACCCCTCCCCTACTCTCCTCCTGTAGATTATGGGATCTCAAGGGAACCTGGCAGTGAAAATCGAGGAGCAGACCCAGGAGAGGATTCACATGTACGGAGTGGCATTCCAGAAGTACAAGGAGACGGTGCTGAATGAGCTTCTAGACATGGTGTGCGAAATCAAGCCAGAGATCCACGTCAACTACAAATACAAACTGTAGGACCACCCCAAAGGAGCGCAGCTGGAGGGGCTCAGTCATATAACACTGCATCAAGATCTGTCCATCTGATAGTGTTATTGGAGAGCCCAACAGCACCAGATTAACTGGTTTCATTTTGAAACTAAATTGTTTTGGGACATGACCTATAATTTCACACTTTACTCTTGCTCCAATTTGGTCAGAAACAGCTTAAAACTCCGATTGAACTGAATTTTGCTCCCAGGGTCTATTGTCTGGGCCAGTTCAGGGTGATTTTTCCTCAACGCGAGGGGTGGGGGCTACAGGTTCAACTCCCAAAACACATCCCTTTCCCAATGTAAAAAAGCAATGCCATGTTTTAGATTAATTCAGATCATGTATAAAATGTCACTGTGGATAAAAAAGTCCCTATTTCTGCTATTAAATTATTTTATGCACCATTCAAGTCTATGTCCTTAAATATGATTTATTTCTATACATAAATATGGCATTAACATATTTGTGTTAGAGTATACAACACACCACTATCTTCAGGTTTAATTAAAGTAATTTTTCAGAAATTACAAGTTCACATATAAAAAAAAACTTGTCTGGAAGTGACTGATATTGAATTTCCAATATAAGCTGACTGGAAGATCCACCTTCTGAGATAATGGCTTTATCAAAAGTAAATAATTAAGATTTGCAGTAGGGGTAATTAAGAAGAGAATGCTCAGTAAACAAAAATTGTTGTTTAACAATGGAACAATTTCCTGCAATTGTTAAATGTCTCTGTCATGATTACCAGTTTGTAAAGTGGGCATGCTCTTCTTCTTTATTAACACCAACTGCCTTCCTCTGGATCAATTAACAATTAATCTGCATATTTCAGATCAGAGGAGATCTAAAAAGGTTGAACGTGATGGGCTAAAAGTCTTTTTTAACCTCAATTACTATGTAACTATGTAATTTCAAATAATTACGGTTGATAATACAAATACTTCAGCGGCTATAACTTTCAATTAATTTATATATAAATCTAATTTCTATGGCATATTTACAGGCTATTGCAATTAGGTTTATTTTTTGGGTAGTTTCCGTTTCTTCAATAAATGGAATCTTTTCTGTGTCAAGCTTTTTAGGTAGATAGAAAAGATGGGCTAGATGGTCCAATTGGTTCTGACCCACCATCAATCCTATGTTTCTATATTACCTAGTAGTTTTCACCAGCCGTGAATGTGTTAATGGAGATAACTGGCTCAATTATTTTCCTGGCTCGTATCATCCGCGCTCATTTCCATATTCTCGTTAGATCCCTAACGAACTCGATACAAGTTGACACCGTGCTCATTTGCATATTCCCCTCTCCGCTGCCTTTGATACTCTGCACTAATTGCTCCATATGCCCATAAGATTTTTCCGTTTTCTACTTGAAATAGCAAAAGGCTTTTAACTCTGTGTATGCTGGGCCAAAATGGTGCTAATTAGCACAACTTGTTAGTTGGTCTAGTTTGCAACATATAAGTAACAACATTTAAAGTAACCAATTGTATTGCTGGGTATGGTGTGGGTTTAACATCAGCCAATGGGAACATAGACAGAAAGGAAGATCGGGTTTTACACATTAAACAAGTTTTTTGTATGGTCAATAGTGTAGAAAAATGACATTAATGTAAGATAGGAATGGGATTGTCTTCTCTTCCTCTTGTCCTGACTTGTTACATATTGCAGAGAGGCTTGGGAATCTATTGTACACCCACAAGCATGTGTTTAATTCTCAACTCTCAATTTACTAGCTTTGCCCCTGAGTCCTATATGGCACATCTTGGTCTAAAGTCACTGGTAGGATAAACACTTTGCCCTTTGACTATTTTAGTGGGGGGGGGGGGGGGGGGGGGGGGGGGCGTTATACAAAAACTACTTTTGTAGTGGAGAAAACTTGCCCTTTAAGATACAAAATTGAAAAAATGTACTGCAGGTACTTTTAACCAATTATCAACTAATCATGCGTAAACATCTCATTAAGTGACATCACAAGACATTAATACTATAGCCAATCACAAAGCAGAACTATGAGGTCAGGTATAGCTCAGAATTGCTTGTTTTAGAGTAAAGAGTAAAGGGCACTTAAAGAAAGAGCATGGGCAACACTGTGGTGGAGGGGGGCGAACAAACAAGGGCATGGGCTACACCGGGGGTGCAACTGAGGACTGTATAGGACTCCTGATAACAGATGTGTGTGAGACATTCACTAAAGTGTTAATGGAAATATGAAAAAGGTTGAAAGAAAAATGGCGGTAGTAAAAGGGGGAACAGAGGAGAGTGGACGGAGAGACAGTGAGTATGTTAGAGGCCAGGCTACAATCAGGGATAAAATGGGAAGACCAAGAACAAACTATCTGCATTTTGTGGCGTAGAGAAGTCACCACCTGACA
Organism: Discoglossus pictus; assembly: GCA_027410445.1. Lineage (NCBI taxonomy): Eukaryota > Metazoa > Chordata > Amphibia > Anura > Alytidae > Discoglossus > Discoglossus pictus. The sequence goes on along the minus strand of CM050170.1, from coordinate 155,581,297 downwards.
AATTGGGAAAATTGGGGACCTGTTGGGGATCCACAACACAGCCCAAAGGATGTATTTTTTAAGCATATAAACCTTTGACCAGCGAGCAGGTGCTACTAATAGTATTATTATTGTTTATTTGAAATGCGCCAACATATTCCGTAGCACTATACATGCATTGGGATCAAGGCAAAACAATATTAACAAATTACAAAAAATGGAGGGCCCTGTCTTGGAACTTAGAATCCAGTGTCCATGGAGCTTTCCCCAAAGCACCTTGCAAGACTGAAAACTTGCAGACTTACAATCTAAAGGTTACTTTATGGTTTTCTTACCAGATGTTATAATGTACTGGGGGGGGGGGGGGGGGGGGGGGTAGCTATCACAGAGAAGATTTGGGGGTTCAGTGGTAGCCATTTTGAGGCCATAGGGCTCTGCCATTGCTTTTGAAGCCCAATAGATAGATGGATGGATGGATGGATAGATAAATATGCATAGATAGATAGATAGACAAAAATGGCAAAGGGTCTTTTGAAAGCAAATAAATAAATAAATAAATTTTATATTTTGCAATTTATGTGTAATTATTCTTTACTACAGTAATATATTTCCTGATCCTGCTACTTTGTTCTTCTAAACTAACAAGCTTCATTTAAATTGGCAGTTGTAATTGCCATATACATACATATATATATATATATATATATATATATATATATATATTATATATGATATAAACTTCCTGGGCTTTCACTAAAATTACTGATTACACAGCAGCTTAATTACATATAAAATGTTACAAATTAGAGGCTGTGTTATTTTTATTTACATTCCAAAACATGTTGTATGATATGTATAGATGTAGTTCTTCCAAATTGTAAATTTAAAAATTAGTCCCCAGGGGTCATTTAAGTCTTTGACCAGGATAAAAATACCCAAGAGATTTGTCTCAGCTCCAGCAGCTATAATATACCAAAAACATCAAATCCCTGGAGAATTGGACTAAAGAATTAAAGTAATAACAACCAGGAAACCAAGACTGGACACAAGGTGGCAGTGTATATACACTGATACAACATGGGATAGATAGATAGAAAGATAGATACATAGAAAGCTATTTATTAAGTACTGAGAGCAGGGGTGTAGGAGCCAGAATAATTCTGGGTGGGATACAGTTAATTGTATACATAGGACGTAAAATGGCTTATATATACATGTAAATGTAAATGTCCGACTCTCCTTGACCTCATGGACAACACACCATGCTGATCCACTTGGTTTTCATGGCAGAGATACTGGAGTGAGTTTACATACATACAAACAAAGAAAAGTCTGGGGAAGATTTGTCCCCCCCCCATCCCCCCCAGTTCCTACGCCCATGACTGTGAGGTGATCTCACCTCACAAATGAGACTTTACCAGAATATTGAATCTTACTATATCTTGCCTAGTGATGGGCAACAACTGCCCTTGGAGGCTCCCCATGTGCCCCCCAGCCTGTCCTCTGGGATGGGACAATGTTACACTCTGTAACACCTCAAAGTCTATGTTGCCCTACCAAAATTAGAAGTTCCCTCTCTCTTGAACTAAAACACATTTCCCCTCATTGTCTAAATATCCATACTCTATATGTGGTGTTATCTCTCTCCCACAGTGATTGTACTAGTTGAGTGTGTCTGTTTGCACTGGAGCCCTTTTCCGTGGTTTGGTTGCCCCTTTTACTGACTTAACTCATAGAGACAGAGAGCGAATCATGCTAAAACATGGATTGTTTAGAAATTCACACGTAACCTGTTCCTTTACACATGCTCAGGAGCAGTGGCGGAGCGAGAGAAAGGAGGGCCCTGGTGCAAAAAAACATTTTGGGTGTAAAAAATGTTTTGCGCTGGGTCCCGCCAGTATTCCTACCTGTTCGAAGCTCCACTGCCTGAAGCACAGCTCCAGGGTGTGCGCTCTCCACTTTCCTGCAAAATCCTTTACGGATATATATGTAACAACACACACACACACATATATATATATATATATATATATATATATATATATATATATATATATATCACATATATAGTTCTCAGCAGCCGGGCTTGCCAAAATCTGTTGGTAACGCAACAGGGAAACTGCGTCCCATGCAAAGCGAGGGCCGCAATTGCGGCCAGGCAAGGAGCGCCAAAGGCGCTCCTTGCGCTGGTGGAGATGAGCGCCATAGTCGCTCATCCCTGCGACCCCGTATGACTTAGGCAGGGGGCTCCGAAGCTGCTCACTGCGCTGGTGGAGATGAGCGCCATAGGCAAAGGCACTCATTGCCAACCACGCGATGAGAACCGAAGGCGCTCACCGTGAGGCTCGCAATCAGCGACGAAGGTACTCACACAACCAAAACAATTACTTTGTGTGCCAAACAGCATTCCTTGAGTTACAAACTATTGTATCTATATATATATATATAAACATCATCCCCACACAGCACCCATCCCTCTTAGCACCTATCCCCGCACAGCACCCAATCAGTCTGAACATCTACGCCTATCCCCTTTGTTCTTCCCTCATAGAACAATCCCCCTGTACTTTGCTGCCACTTAGCAGCCCTTGTTCTCTTCCCTTATTCCCTGATACACATCCCCAGCGTGCTGAACTGCTCGACACTTTTGGAGCTTCAGTAGAAATGCTCTTTTTAAAACAGTGGTCCCAGTAGGGCCTTGGAGGGTTGGATCAGGGTGGGAGGCCCCAGGAGGGGCCCTACACTCCACAAAAAAGCAAAACATTTAAAAAAAAAAGTTATACAACACTGGGCCCCCCTCCAGAGGAGCACCACCTGCCCCACTGGTAGATTCGCCCCTGCTCTGGAACCCCCCCCCCCCCCCCCCCCCCCCCCACACACACACACACACACACAACCTGCACCATGGAGTTGCAGTAAATCTGTACATGGTGTAGAAAATAAAGAGTTGTTTTAAATCAGATTGGACTAAGTGGTAACTGTGGCCCCTCAGTGTCCAGGCCACGTCTTACTAATATGATTAGGTGGTGATGTCTCCATATCCACTAATAATATCAGTTCTGCAGGTTCATTAATCCTGACTAGGATGAGCTCTCCCTGGTAGGGGATCTGTAGGAGCAAAACTAAAGTATAAGTATTTAAAGAGCAGAAGATAATTAATACAAAGAAATGTAGTTGGGAAAGAAAAATACATTTATGATTTATCATTAAAAAAGGAATTAATGCAAGGGAAGGAAAAGGGATCAGAGAGAGCTGGAAAACACCAACAAGAAAGCTCAGAGAGAGCTGGAGAGCACTAACCAGAGAGCTTAGAGAGTGCTAGAGAGAACCAACGAAAGAGCTATAGAGCACCAACAAGAAAGTTCAGAGAGAGATGAAGAGCACCAATGAGAGAGCTCAGAATGAGCTGGAAATCACCAATGAGAAAGCTGGATAGCACCAACAAGAGAGCTCAGAAAGAGAGCTGGAGAGCACCAACGATAGAGCTGGAGAGTACCAATAAGGGAGCTCAAAGAGAGCTGGATAGCACCAGTGAGAGAGCTGGAGAGCATCAAAGAGAGAGCTCAGAGAAAGCTGGAGAGCACCATCAAGAGAGCTCAGAGAGAGCTGGAGAGCACCCATGAGAGAGCTCAGAGAGAGCTGGAAAGAAACAATGAGAGAGCTGGATAGCATGAACAAGAGAGCTCAGAAAGAGAGCTGAAGAGCACCAACGATAGAGCTGGAGAGCACCAACAAGAGAGCTCAAAGAGAGCTGGAGAGCACCAGTGAGAGAGCTGGAGAGCACCAAAGAGAGAGCTCAGAGAAAGCTGGAAAGCACCATCAAGAGAGCTCAGAGAGAACTGGAGAGCACCTGTGAGAGAGCTGTAGAGCACCAACAAGAGAGCTCAGAGAGAGCTGGAACGAACCAATGAGAGAGCTGGATAGCACCAACAAGTGAGCTCAGAAAGAGAGCTGGAGAGCACCAACGATAGAGCTGGAGAGCACCAACAAGAGAGCTCAAAGAGAGCTGGATAGCACCAGTGAGAGAGCTGGAGAGCACCAAAGAGAGAGCTCAGAGAAAGCTGGAAAGCACCATCAAGAGAGCTCAGAGAGAGCTGGAGGGCACCCGTGAGAGAGCTGGAGAACACCAACAAGAAAGCTCAGAGAGAGCAGGAAAGAAACAATGAGAGAGCTGGATAGCATGAACAAGAGAGCTCAGAAAGAGAGCTGGAGAGCACCAACGATAGAGCTGGAGAGCACCAACAAGAGAGCTCAAAGAGAGCTGGAGAGCACCAGTGAGAGAGCTGGAGAGCACCAAAGAGAGAGCTCAGAGAAAGCTGGAAAGCACCATCAAGAGAGCTCAGAGAGAGCTGGAGAGCTCCTGTGAGAGAGCTGGAGAGCACCAACAAGAGAGATCAGAGAGAGCTGGAAAGAAGCAATGAGAGAGCTTGATAGCACCAACAAGTGAGCTCAGAAAGAGAGCTGGAGAGCACCAACGATAGAGCTGGAGAGCACCAACAAGAGAGCTCAAAGAGAGCTGGATAGCATCAGTGAGAGAGCTGCAGAGCACCAAAGAGAGAGCTCAGAGAGAGCTGGAAAGAAACAATGAGAGAGCTGGATAGCATGAACAAGAGAGCTCAGAGAGAGAGTTGGAGAGCACCAACGATAGAGCTGGAGAGCACCAACAAGAGAACTCAAAGAGAGCTGAAAAGCACCATCAAGAGAGCTCAGAGAGAGCTGGAGAGCTCCTGTGAGAGAGCTAGAGAGCACCAACAAGAGAGATCAGAGAGAGCTGGAAAGAAACAATGAGAGAGCTGGATAGCATGAACAAGAGAGCTCAGAAAGAGAGCTGGAGAGCACCAATGATAGAGCTGGAGAGCACCACCAAGAGAGCTCAAAGAGAGCTGGAGAGCACCAGTGAGAGAGCTGGAGAGCACCAAAGAGAGAGCTCAGAGAAAGCTGGAAAGCACCATCAAGAGAGCTCAGAGAGAGCTGGAGAGCTCCTGTGAGAGAGCTGGAGAGCACCAACAAGAGAGCTCAGAGAGAGCTGGAAAGAACCAATGAGAGAGCTGGATAGCACCAACAAGTGAGCTCAGAAAGAGAGCTGGAGAGCACCAACGATAGAGCTGGAGAGCACCAACAAGAGAGCTCAAAGAGAGCTGGATAGCACCAGTGAGAGAGCTGGAGAGCACCAAAGAGAGAGCTCAGAGAAAGCTGGAAAGCACCATCAAGAGAGCTCAGAGAGAGCTGGAGAGCACCTGTGAGAGAGCTGTAGAGCACCAACAAGAGAGCTCAGAGAGAGCTTGGAAGAGCCAATGCGAGAGCTGGATAGCACCAACAAGTGAGCTCGGAAAGAGAGCTGGAGAGCACTAACGATAGAGCTGGAGAGTACCAATAAGGGAGCTCAAAGAGAGCTGGATAGCACCAGTGAGAGAGCTGGAGAGCATCAAAGAGAGAGCTCAGAGAAAGCTGGAGAGCACCATCAAGAGAGCTCAGAGAGAGCTGGAGAGCACCCATGAGAGAGCTCAGAGAGAGCTGGAAAGAAACAATGAGAGAGCTGGATAGCATGAACAAGAGAGCTCAGAAAGAGAGCTGGAGAGCACCAACGATAGAGCTGGAGAGCACAACAAGAGAGCTCAAAGAGAGCTGGAGAGCACCAGTGAGAGAGCTGGAGAGCACCAAAGAGAGAGCTCAGAGAAAGCTGGAAAGCACCATCAAGAGAGCTCAGAGAGAACTGGAGAGCACCTGTGTGAGAGGTGTAGAGCACCAACAAGAGAGCTCAAGGAGAGCTGGAATGAACCAATGAGAGAGCTGGATAGCACCAACAAGTGAGCTCAAAAGAGAGCTGGAGAGCACCAATGATAGAGCTGGAGAGCACCAACAAGAGAGCTCAAAGAGCTGGATAGCACCAGTGAGAGAGCTGGAGAGCACCAAAGAGAGAGCTCAGAGAAAGCTTGAAAGCACCATCAAGAGAGCTCAGAGAGAGCTGGAGAGCACCCGTGAGAGAGCTGGCGAACACCAACAAGAAAGCTCAGAGAGAGCTGGAAAGAAACAATGAGAGAGCTGGATAGCATGAACAAGAGAGCTTAGAAAGAGAGCTGGAGAGCACCAACGATAGAGCTGGAGAGCACCAACAAGAGAGCTCAGAGAGAGCTGGAAAGATCCAATGAGAGAGCTGGATAGCACCAACAAGTGAGCTCAGAAAGAGAGCTGGAGCGCACCAACGATAGAGCTGGAGAGCACCAACAAGAGAGCTCAAAGAGAGCTGGATAGCACCAGTGAGAGAGCTGGAGAGCACCAAAGAGAGAGCTCAGAGAAAGCTGGAAAGCACCATCAAGAGAGCTCAGAGAGAGCTGGAGAGCACCCGTGAGAGAGCTGGCGAACACCAACAAGAAAGCTCAGAGAGAGCTGGAAAGAAACAATGAGAGAGCTGGATAGCATGAACAAGAGAGCTTAGAAAGAGAACTGGAGAGCACCTGTGAGAGAGCTGTAGAGCACCAACAAGAGAGCTCAGAGAGAGCTGGAAAGAACCAATGAGAGAGCTGGATAGCACCAACAAGTGAGCTCAGAAAGAGAGCTGGAGAGCACCAACGATAGAGCTGGAGAGCACCAACAAGAGAGCTCAAAGAGAGCTGGATAGCACCAGTGAGAGAGCTGGAGAGCACCAAAGAGAGAGCTCAGAGAAAGCTGGAAAGCACCAACAAGAGAGCTCAGAGAGAGAGCTGGAGAGCACCAGTGAGAGAGCTGGAGAGCACCAAAGAGAGAGCTCAGAGAAAGCTGGAAAGCACCATTAAGAGAGCTCAGAGATAGCTGGAGAGCTCCTGTGAGAGAGCTGGAGAGCACCAACAAGAGAGCTCAGAGAGAGCTGGAAAGAACCAATGAGAGAGCTGGATAGCACCAACAAGTGAGCTCAGAAAGAGAGCTGGAGAGCACCAACGATAGAGCTGGAGAGCACCAACAAGAGAGCTCAAAGAGAGCTGGATAGCACCAGTGAGAGAGCTGGAGAGCACCAAAGAGAGAGCTCAGAGAAAGCTGGAAAGCACCATCAAGGGAGCTCAGAGAGAGCTGGAGAGCACCCATGAGAGAGCTAGAGAGCACCAACAAGACAGCTCAGAGAGAGCTGGAAAGAAACAATGAGAGAGCTGGATAGCATGAACAAGAGAGCTCGGAAAGAGAGCTGGAGAGCACCAACAAGAGAGCTCAAAGAGAGCTGGATAGCACCAGTGAGAGAGCTGGAGAGCACCAAAGAGAGAGCTCAGAGAAAGCTGGAAAGCACCATCAAGAGAGCTCAGAGAGAGCTGGAGAGCACCCGTGAGAGAGCTGGAGAACACCAACAAGAAAGCTCAGAGAGAGCTGAAGAGCACTAACCAGAGAGCTTAGAGAGTGCTAGAGAGAACCAACTGAAGAGCTATAGAGCACCAACAAGAAAGCTCAGAGAGAGATGAAGAGCACCAGTGAGAGAGCTGGAGAGCACCAAAGAGAGAGCTCAGAGAAAGCTGGAAAGCACCATCAAGAGAGCTCAGAGAGAGCTGGAGAGCACCCGTGAGAGAGCTGGCGAACACCAACAAGAAAGCTCAGAGAGAGCTGGAAAGAAACAATGAGAGAGCTGGATAGCATGAACAAGAGAGCTTAGAAAGAGAACTGGAGAGCACCTGTGAGAGAGCTGTAGAGCACCAACAAGAGAGCTCAGAGAGAGCTGGAAAGAACCAATGAGAGAGCTGGATAGCACCAACAAGTGAGCTCAGAAAGAGAGCTGGAGAGCACCAACGATAGAGCTGGAGAGCACCAACAAGAGAGCTCAAAGAGAGCTGGATAGCACCAGTGAGAGAGCTGGAGAGCACCAAAGAGAGAGCTCAGAGAAAGCTGGAAAGCACCAACAAGAGAGCTCAGAGAGAGAGCTGGAGAGCACCAGTGAGAGAGCTGGAGAGCACCAAAGAGAGAGCTCAGAGAAAGCTGGAAAGCACCATTAAGAGAGCTCAGAGATAGCTGGAGAGCTCCTGTGAGAGAGCTGGAGAGCACCAACAAGAGAGCTCAGAGAGAGCTGGAAAGAACCAATGAGAGAGCTGGATAGCACCAACAAGTGAGCTCAGAAAGAGAGCTGGAGAGCACCAACGATAGAGCTGGAGAGCACCAACAAGAGAGCTCAAAGAGAGCTGGATAGCACCAGTGAGAGAGCTGGAGAGCACCAAAGAGAGAGCTCAGAGAAAGCTGGAAAGCACCATCAAGGGAGCTCAGAGAGAGCTGGAGAGCACCCATGAGAGAGCTAGAGAGCACCAACAAGACAGCTCAGAGAGAGCTGGAAAGAAACAATGAGAGAGCTGGATAGCATGAACAAGAGAGCTCGGAAAGAGAGCTGGAGAGCACCAACAAGAGAGCTCAAAGAGAGCTGGATAGCACCAGTGAGAGAGCTGGAGAGCACCAAAGAGAGAGCTCAGAGAAAGCTGGAAAGCACCATCAAGAGAGCTCAGAGAGAGCTGGAGAGCACCCGTGAGAGAGCTGGAGAACACCAACAAGAAAGCTCAGAGAGAGCTGAAGAGCACTAACCAGAGAGCTTAGAGAGTGCTAGAGAGAACCAACTAAAGAGCTATAGAGCACCAACAAGAAAGCTCAGAGAGAGATGAAGAGCACCAATGAGATAGCTCAGAGAGAGCTGGAAATCACCAATGAGAAAGCTGGATAGCACCAATAGAAGAGCTCATAAAAAAAACTGGAGAGCACCAATGATAGAGCGGGAGAGCACCAACAAGAGAGCTCAAAGAGAGCTGGATAGTACCAGTGAGAGAGCTGGAAAGCACCAAAGAGAGAGCTCAGAGAAAGCTGGAAAGCACCATCAAGAGAGCTCAGAGAAAGCTGGAGAGCATCCGTGAGAGAGCACCAACAACAGAGCTCAGAGAGAGCTGGAAAGAACTAATGAGAGAGCTGGAGAGCACCGACGAGAGAGCTCAGAGAGAGCTGGAGAGAACCTATGAGAGAGCACATCCCAGAAGCACTGATTGTAATGAATATAAATTAAAGAACGATATTTGCATATGTAAAAGAGGCATAGAAGTAATGGGAGCATGTGTACTAATACCCCCTCACTATTCACTGGTCAGGGTCCCTCACTCAATACCCCATCACTATATATATATAGTCCAAGGAGTCGAGTCATCTGGAGCCATCCTGAATGATAGTGACATGATTAATGGGTTAAAGTGTCAGTCCCATTTAGGATAAAAGTGACCTAATGACAGGGACATTATCACAGTTCATGGTCCTAAGTTAGTAATCCCTTATACACAGATCAGGGTCCCTCACTCAATATGCCCTCACTATACACAGGTAAGGGTCCCTCACTCAGTACCCTCTCATTATACACAGATCATGGTCCCTTGCTCAATACCTCCTCACTCTACACAGGTAAGGGTCACTAACTCAGCAGCCCCTCATTGAGGACACTCTCTTTACACAAAGATCATTGTCCTTCACTCAGTAGTCCCTCACTTAGTACCATCTCATTATACACAGGTCAGAGTCCCTCACTCAGTACCATCTCATTATACACAGGTCAGAGTCCCTCACTCAGTACCATCTCATTATACACAGGTCAGAGTCCCTCACTCAGTACCATCTAATTATACATATTGTAGGTCAGGGTCCCTCACTCAATATGCCCTCACTATACACAGGTCAGAGTCCCTCACTCAGTACCAACTCATTATACATAGGTCAGAGTCCCTCACTCAGTATCATCTCATTATACACAGGTCAGAGTCCCTCACTCAGTACCATCTCATTATACATAGGTCAGAGTCCCTCACTCAGTACCATCTCATTATACATAGGTCAGAGTCCCTCACTCAGTACCATCTAATTATACATATTGTAGGTCAGGGTCCCTCACTCAATATGCCCTCACTATACACAGGTCAGAGTCCCTCACTCAGTACCATCTCATTATACATATTGTAGGTCAGGGTCCCTCACTCAATATGCCCTCACTATACACAGGTCAGAGTCCCTCACTCAGTACCATCTCATTATACACAGGTCAGGGTCCCTCACTCAGTACCATCTCATTATACATAGGTCAGGGTCCCTCACTCAATATGCCCTCACTATACACAGGTCAGAGTCCCTAACTCAGTACCATCTCATTATACACAGGTCAGGGTCCCTCACTCAGTACCATCTCATTATACATAGGTCAGAGTCCCTCACTCAATATGCCCTCACTATACACAGGTCAGAGTCCCTCACTCAGTACCATCTCATTATACACAGGTCAGGGTCCCTCGCTCAGTACCATCTCATTATACATAGGTCAGGGTCCCTCACTCAGTACCATCTCATTATACATTGGTCAGGGTCCCTCACTCAGTACCATCTCATTATACACAGGTCAGAGTCCCTCACTCAGTACCATCTCATTATACACAGGTCAGGGTCCCTCACTCAGTACCATCTCATTATACATAGGTCAGAGTCCCTCACTCAATATGCCCTCACTATACACAGGTCAGAGTCCCTCACTCAGTACCATCTCATTATACATATTGTAGGTCAGGGTCCCTCACTCAATATGCCCTCACTATACACAGGTCAGAGTCCCTCGCTCAGTACCATCTCATTATACATAGGTCAGGGTCCCTCACTCAGTACCATCTCATTATACATGGGTCAGGGTCCCTCACTCAGTACCATCTCATTATACACAGGTCAGAGTCCCTCACTCAGTACCATCTCATTATACATTGGTCAGGGTCCCCCACTCAGTACCATCTCATTATACATTGGTCAGAGTCCCTCACTCAGTACCATCTCATTATACATACTGTAGGTCAGGGTCCCTCACTCAATACCATCTCATTATACATAGGTCAGGGTCCCTCACTCAGTACCATCTCATTATACATTGGTCAGGGTCCCTCATTCAGTACCATCTCATTATACATTGGTCAGAGTCCCTCACTCAGTACCATCTCATTATACATACTGTAGGTCAGGGTCCCTCACTCAATACCCCATCACTATACACAGGTCAGAGTCCCTCACTCAGTACCATCTCATTATACATATTGTAGGTCAGGGCCCCTCACTCAATATGCCCTCACTATACATAGGTCAGGGTCCCTCACTCAGTACCATCTCATTATACATGGGTCAGGGTCCCTCACTCAGTACCATCTCATTATACACAGGTCAGAGTCCCTCACTCAGTACCATCTCATTATACATTGGTCAGGGTCCCCCACTCAGTACCATCTCATTATACATTGGTCAGAGTCCCTCACTCAGTACCATCTCATTATACATACTGTAGGTCAGGGTCCCTCACTCAGTACCATCTCATTATACATTGGTCAGGGTCCCTCATTCAGTACCATCTCATTATACATTGGTCAGAGTCCCTCACTCAGTACCATCTCATTATACATACTGTAGGTCAGGGTCCCTCACTCAATACCCCATCACTATACACAGGTCAGAGTCCCTCACTCAGTACCATCTCATTATACATATTGTAGGTCAGGGCCCCTCACTCAATATGCCCTCACTATACACAGGTCAGAGTCCCTCACTCAGTACCATCTCATTATACATACTGTAGGTCAGGGTCCCTCACTCAATACCATCTCATTATACATAGGTCAGGGTCCCTCACTCAGTACCATCTCATTATACATTGGTCAGGGTCCCTCACTCAGTACCATCTCATTATACATTGGTCAGAGTCCCTCACTCAGTACCATCTCATTATACACAGGTCAGAGTCCCTCACTCAGTACCATCTCATTATACATATTGTAGGTCAGGGCCCCTCACTCAATATGCCCTCACTATACACAGGTCAGAGTCCCTCACTCAGTACCATCTCATTATACATACTGTAGGTCAGGGTCCCTCACTCAATACCCCCTCATTATACACAGGTCAGAGCCCCTCACTCAGTACCATCTCATTATACATACTGTAGGTCAGGGTCCCTCACTCAATACCCCATCACTATACACAGGTCAGAGCCCCTCACTCAGTACCCCTTCACTATACACAGCTCAGGATTTTTACTGCTAATGATCTTGCTGCTGTGCCTTTCTCTGTATCTTTTCCAATTAAAAGAGAAGAATGCCTTCCTAATTAATACCTGAAATTGAGAAGATTAAAGGAGCCATAATAATGCTACACCAGAAACAAACACACTGCCCTGTATAATGATACAGAGTATCTATACACTTACTCTGAGAATGGGACCCTGTATAATGATACAGAATACATACACTTATAATGAGCAGGTTGTACTGTATAATAGTACTGAGTATTTATACAATGATAATGTGCATGCTCCACTATATAGTGATACTGAATATTTATACACTTACACTGAGCATGGTGCACTGTATAATGATACTGTGCCTCTATACACGGATAATTCACTAGCTGTTATGTATGATGGCATGTAGATATGTTCTAATGCTTAGAGCAGCCTTGCCCCAAGAGCTAACAGTCTAATTAGATACAAGGTCTTGTCCCCTCTGGCTTTGCATAGTTTACAAACAGACCCCATTCTCCTACTTCAGCAGAATTGGCTGCTTCTAAGGTGTACAGTGTGAGAGTGTCCTGGTGTCATTAGATCTCTATTCATTATTCATATCCATCCAGGGAGAGGACAGAGCCTGGCAGATAAATCCTCACCTGTGTGACAGGAGGTGACAGGGCCTGAGTTTTATGGCTGGTCTCCTTCCTCTGCATTGTGCTGAGGGCCAGACTAAGAGAGCCGGCTGCTCGCTAATGACCAGTGTGATATACGTGGAAGTGCTGATCTGGTGACATGAGGGTCCCTCTGTGAACATCATGTACCCTGGGAATGATCACAAGGAGGGACATGGTACAGGAGGGGGAGGCAAAACAGGACAAGAACTTATCTACTGCCTGGACACAGTGGTACGGGATTATACCCTCAAGAACCTGCCTAATTAGGATGGCTGAATTAAGGGGTTAATAGGTCAGTCCTGTATAGAAGCAAAGTGACCTAATGACCAAATTACAGGAATGTGATTAATGGGTTAAAGGAAAAGTCCCATGTAGGAGCAAAGTGACCTGATGGCAGTGATTTAATGGGTTAAAAGGGCCAGTCCCATGTAGGAACAGGGCAACCTAATGAAAGGGTCATATTTAATGGGTTAAAGGACCAGTCCCACTTAGAAACAAAGTGACCCAATGACAGATATATGTTTAATGGGTTAAAGAACCAGTCCAATGTAGGAGCAAAGTGACCTAATGACAGGGATATGAACTCTGGACAAATCTGGACAACCCCATCCCGAAGCACCATTTATATGTTGGAAAAAGTATGATTTTACACATTTATTGGCATCCTTTTGCCTTTTTTATTTGTTGGTATTATTGTTATTTATTTGTACTAGAAATACATATTTGACTTTACAGAGAAGATACGAAAGGAAATATTTTAGCACAATGACAACACTCATACTTGACTTTACATAAACAGAGGGTCTTGATATTTTCCAAGCAACCCAAGCAGGTACCCATTTATCCTGGATTTGTAATTTATTTACATGAGAGTAACACGATTAATGGATTAAAGGGCCAGTCCCATGTAGGAGCAAAGTGACCTAATGATAGGGACAGAGTGTGTTGGGTGACCTAATGACACATTATAGTGACCTAATGTCATGAGTATTTTACAGATTATTTAGTACATGTCAGCCAGACAGCTGCATTAATAAAAAATCAGACTTCTGTGCTTTCTAAAAATGACTTGCTGTAAAAAAATAACATTATTTTGATCAATACACTTCCTGCCTAAAATATGAGATCTCTGTATGTTCGGCTCTGAATTATACATGATTTACCTACAAAAAAAACTCCCGGCATGAATATTTCAGACGTCTGGCTGAGGAGAGCAGAAAAATCTTGAAACTTCAAAGGTGAACTGGGCTTCTCATGTCAAGAAGCATCACTTATAACACCAGGGATAGGGGCAATATTAGGGTTGTTTAGTTCAGAGGGGCTACACTCTCATATGATGACTCTAAATATATATATATATATATATATATATATATTTATGATGACTCTATATATATATATATATATATAAATATATAAAAATATGTGTGTGTGTTTGCGTTGATCAGTGGTGTCTGACTCTCCTTGACTTCATGGACAGCAGCACACCATGCTGATCCACTTAGTATTCATGGTAGAGATACTGGAGTGGGTTGCCAGTTCCTTTTTCAGTGGCCCACAGGTCCTGGTATTCCTAGGTAGTCTCTCATCCAGTACTAACCAGGCCCAACCCTGCTTGGCTTCAGGTTGGTGTTACCTCTTGGTTCCCTGACTGGGAAAGGCTCAAATCCTAACCACTTGAATCTACAATGTTGGTTTCTGTTTATTGACTTCCTTAGGTGCAGGAGATTTGGAAAACAAAATAAGTTTCTATCTGCAAATGGAAATGTAGCATCTCAAACTGTCAATGCTCTCAGGTCCCGCCGCTCTATGATGGCCTGGCCATTGATGACATCATGCCCCAGCCCAAGCATTACTGACATAAGGAACTGCTAATTATTATTATGACTAGCGACTTGCTTGTCAAAAAATGACGGTCAATAAAATATGAAGCCAGGGCAATGCGGTTTTCCACACAATGTGAAGGTTTTTGTACTGTGAGGACCTTCGGCGCTCATTGTGAGCCTTGCGCTGAGCACCTTCAGCGCTCATTGCGAGCTTCTCCTCTGGTGTACTTTTTTCCTCGGAGCAGCCTCTGTGCTCGTCACAAAGACAGATACATATGTCTATGTTTTTGTAACTAATAATCAATTTATTACTTAATTAATTAATGTACTTTATCTAATTATAATTAATATATCCATCAATCAATAGGCTGAAGAGCTAACAATCTTTTTTCATTTTCCCGCAGCATATAATGTCCAGTGGGACTGTTGCTGGCCTGTGTAGAATTTTATGAATGTCCCAACTGTGCATTAGAAGTAGGCTGTGTGAGTGAGAGCACACCATTGGTTTATTTGTGTAAAGCACTATTGTAGATGCGTAATGTTGTGATTTGAGCAAGTTAAGAGTGTAAAGTAGTGGTGTGATGCGCAGTCCAGGGTCGTGTAGCCTTGTTTTCATTTTTTTGTCCGCCATTTTTTCTCTCGCTTAGCCGATCTTCGAGTGCTGAAACTCTTTAAATTGACTTAAATTTGCATTCCACATAACTTCCAGATGTCCTGGCTGTTCCCCCGTGCTGTGTGTGATGTTTTTGTCCAGCGTCTTGTAATGTTTTTTTTTCTAAGTTGCGCGTTCGTCAACTGCTTTCAGCCGAACAGCCTTATTGAATTGCGAATGGGGCAATTGATTATGGTTCTATATAAGCACATAGGATTTTTTTTTCTCCTGAAGTATTTAGTTAGTGAACTTGTATGCAGAAGCAAGGTCTTCAGTAAGTAAGACTTTTTTTTTTTAAAGATGCTATATGCTTATATAGAGCCCTATTCAATTTGGTGAATGGCAATTTAATGTCAGGCAATGAGCGCCTTCTGCGCTCATCGTCCAAGTGCTGTGAGTTGTAGTGCCTTAATGGCTGGCCTCGCTATGCGAAGCTCGCAGGAGATGATCGCCTTTGGCGTTTATTGGCCAAGTGCTGTGCGTGTTAGTGCCTTAACGGCTCGCTTCACTACGCGATACTCGCAGGCGGAAGGGCCAGAAACGCGTGATATCTCTAAGATAGACAATATAAAAATCACATTGACTATATAATGTGTACCAAAGATGGATAGCTACCTTGTCATGGTGAAGGTGTAAACTATACCATGTAGGCTCAGCCAAGATGGGCAGGTCATGGCAGCGAGGTCAGACAAATCGTGGTCCACTGGAGAAGGAACTGGCAACCCACTCCAGTATCTTTTGCTAAGAAAACTTTATGGACAGGCACAATCAGAGACATAAAAATATGGCACTGGAAGATGAGCAGAGTGCAAGTACAAGTAACACCAGATCTAATGAAGTGGTTGGGCCAAAGCCGAAAGGACACCCAGCTGCAGATGTGTCTGAAGGGGAAAGGAAAGTCTGCTGCTGCAAAGAACAATTCAACTTAGGAACCTGGAATGTTAGAGCTATGAACCAAGGCAAACTAGATGCGGTCAAGAATGAAATTATAAGGTGAAACATTGATATCCTGGGAATTGGTGAGCTTAAATGGACTGGAATGGGATATTTCACATCAGACAACCACCAGATCTTCTACTGTGGTCAAGACTCCCGCAGAAGAAATGGAGTAGCCATCCTAGTCAATCAAAGAGTGGCCAAAGCAGTGCTGGGTTACAACCCAATAAATGACAGAATAATTTCAATTCAAATTCAAGGCAAGCCATTTAATATCACAATGATCCAAGTCTATGCTCCAACCACAGATACTGAAGAGGCTGAAGTTGTCCAGTTCTACAAAGACATTCAATACGTCATATATATAGCACCAAGAAAAGATGTTACAATCATGATAGATGATTGGAATGCTAAAGTAGGGAACCAAAAGTCACCTGAAATAACTGGCAAATTTGGCCTTGGAGTACAAAATTAAGCAGGGCAGAGATTACCATAGAATTGTGTCAAGATAATACTCTTGTCGTAGCAAACACCCTCTTCCGATACCTTTGAGACAACTCTACACATGGACATCACCAAATGGACAACATAGAAATCAGATTGACTATATATATTGTAGCCAAAGATGGAGGAGCTCTATACAGTCAGCAAAAACAAGACCTGGAGCTGACTGTGGCTCAGACCATGAGCTTCTTATTGCAAAGTTGAAATTTAAACTGAAGAAAAGAGGGAAAGCCATCAGACCAAGTAGATATGAAATAAATAATATCCCCTGTGAATATGCAGTGGAAGTAAAGAATAGATTTAAAGAACTAGACATGGAAGATAGAAAGCCTGAAAAACTTTGGACCGAAGTTTGCAACATAATCCAGGAAACAGCAACAAAGAATATGCCTAAAAGAAAGAAAAGTAAGAGGTCAAACTGGCTGTCTGATGAGGCTTTGAAGGTAGCCCTGGAAAGAAGGAAAGCGAAAGGTAGTGGAGATAGGAAAAGATTTGTACAACTGAATGCAGAATTCCAGAGGATAGCAAGAAGAGACAAGAAGACATTCTACAATGAGATTGAAGAAGATAACCGAATGGTAAGTCAAGATGTCTCTTCAAGAAAATGTGGGTGATAAAAGACAAAAATGGTAGGGACATAACAGAGTAGATCAGATAAAGAAGAGGTGTCAGGAATACAATGAAGATCTGTACAGCAGTGATGACCTCAATAGTTTATCCCATGAGTTGGACCCAGATATCTTGGAGAGTGAAGTGAGATGGGCCCTAGAAAGCCTTGTTGATAACAAGGCTGCAGGAGGTGATGGAATCCCAGATGAACTGTTCAAAATCCTACTAAATGATGCTGTGAAAGTGTTGCTTGCTTTATGGCAACAAATTTGGAAAACCCAACAGTGGCCAGTAGACTGGAAAAGTTCAGTCTACATCCCAATCCCCCCAAAAAGCAGTGGAAGAGGAAGAGGCACAAGAGATCAAATTGCCAATGTCCGCTGGATAATAAAGAAAGTAAGAGAGTACATTTACTTCTGCTTCATAGACTATTCAAAAGCCTTTGACTGTGTGGATCACAACAAATTGTGGCATGTCCTTAAAGAGAGTACCAGATCATCTCATCCGCCTCCTGAACAATCTGTAGGCAGAACAAGAAGCCACGGTTAGAAACGAACATGGAACAACCAAATGGTTTGAGATTGGGAAAGAAGTGTGAGAAGGTTTTATATAGCCACCTTATTTATACAACTTATATGTGGAATACATCACGAGTAAGGCCGTGCTGGACTAATCCAAAGCAGCAGATGATACTACTGTGATGGGTAAAAGAAAGGAGGAAGAAAAGGAGAAAAAGAAAGAGGAACCAAAGGACCCACTGATGAGGGTAATAGAAGAGAGTGCAAAAGCTGTCCTGCTGCTGAATGTTAAAAAAGACAAAGATCACGGCAAACAGCAATCTCAGGCGGTAGTGACAGATTTTTTTTCCTGAAATCCAAGATCTCTGCAGATGGTGACTGTAGCCATGAAATTAAAAGATGTTTGCTTCTGGGGAGGAAAGCTATGGCAAGTTTGGACAAGCTAGTAAAACAAAAGTAAATATATTACACTATTAACAAAGGTCTGCATAATTAGAATTATGATATTCCCAGTGGTAACATCCGGATGTGAGAGCTGGACCATCAAGAAGGCTGAGCCCCATAGAATGGACGCCATTGAATTGTGGTGTTGGCGAAAACTACTTAGAGTCCCCTGGACGGCAAGAAGATATAATCAATACTACAGGAAATGAAGCCAAATTGTTCACTGGAATACTTGATCATGAGGCTAATTTTCAGATATTTTATCCATATCATAAGACAGGATTCCCTAGAGATGACTCTGATACTGGGAAAATTGAACACACGCAAAGAAGGAGACGACAGAAGCAGAGATGGATAGATGAGGTAATTGAAGCAGCGCTGTCAACATAAACTTGATGAAGCTCAGAGGTCCAGTTGCTGACAGATGTGCCTGGTGTGCTGCGGTCCATAGGGTCACAGAGGGTTGGAAACTAAACTGACTTTTTATGTTTTCTCTCCCAATCAGATAGTGAGATCCTGCTGTCTAGTCCTTTGTCTTTTTGTTAGAGACTAATTAGTCCCGGGCAGATCGCACATGCTCAGAGTTATTGCATAACTGGAAATTACCCCAGTCCTCATCTACTTTTGTCAATCACTATGAGCATGTGAAACCTGAGGGAGTAAAATGAATAAAGTCCTTCTGCTATTCTCTCCCTGTTTTTCACATTTACGCCCATTTTATCCCATTTTCTCTATCATTCACTCTCACTCTCTCCAATTGTCACCCTCATTCTCGTGGATGTCTCTCTCTCATTCACTCTCATGCTCTCACATTGTCTTTCTCTAATTTCTGTCCCATTGTCTACCACTATCTCTCTTATTCAGTCTCATTCTCTTGCATTGTCTCATTCACTCTCATCCTCTCCCATTGTCTTTCTCATTCACTCTCATTCTCTTGCATTGTCTCTCACATTCACTCTCAGTCTCTTACACTCTCATCCTGTCCCATTGTCTCTCTCATTTAATCTCATTCTCTTGAATTGTCTCTCCCATTCACTCTCATTCTCTCCCATTGTGTCTCTTATTCACTCTCATCCTCTCCCATTGTCTCTCAATTTCACTCTCATCCTCTGCCATTCTCTCTCCCACTGACTCTCATTCTCTTGCATTGTCTTCCTTATTCATTCTAATTCTCTTGCATTGTCTCTCTCATTCACTCCCATCCTCTCTCACATTCACTCTCATTCCCTTGCATTGTCTTCCTTATTCATTCTAATTCTCTTGCATTGTCTCTCTCATTCACTCCCATCCTCTCTCACATTCACTCTCATTCTGTCCCACTGTGTCTCTCATTCACTCTCGTTCTCTCCCATTGTGTCTCTCTTTCGCTCCCATTCTGTTACATTGTCTCTTTCATTCACTCTCATTGTCTCCTTCTCTAATACTTTCCCATTTTCTCCCCATTTTTTGCCATTCTTTCACTCAGTCTCATTCTTTCTAATACTCTCTCCCCTCCCTTCCTAATTCATTTGAATCATTCCCTCTACCTGTCTCTCCGTCACTCTGCTAGGGTGTATATAACATTTAGCAAGAGCGCTAATGACATCAGACCAGCAATAAAGGACAAAAAGAGCAAAAATCTCCTAATTAATTTATCTCTCTACAACATTCAATATATGCCAAAAGATACTTCCCTAATATCAACAGATGTCTCCAGACTCCCTCAGGCACACTCACATAGAGACTCTCACATTAACCTTCAGAGACACTCACACTAAATCATAGCTACCCTCACATTAACCCATGGAGACTCTCACATTAACTCAGAGACACTCACATTAAACCAGATACTCTCACATTAACCTATAGAGACTCTCACATTAATCCAGAGACACTCACACTAACCCCAGAGACACTCACACTAACCCCAGAGACACTCACATTAACCCACAAGGACACTCAATTTAACCCAGAGAGACAATTACCGTAACCCACAGAGACTCTCACACTAACCCCAGAGACACTCACACTAACCCCAGAGACACTCACATTAACCCACAAGGACACTCAATTTAACCCAGAGAAACACTCACACAAAGCCATAGATACCCTCACATTAACCCAGAGAAACACTCACACAAAGCCATAGATACCCTCACATTAACCCAGAGACACTCACACTAACCCCAGAGACACTCACACTAACCCCAGAGACACTCACACTAACCCCAGAGACACTCACATTAACCCACAAGGACACTCAATTTAACCCAGAGAGACAATTACCGTAACCCACAGAGACTCTCACACTAACCCCAGAGACACTCACACTAACCCCAGAGACACTCACATTAACCCACAAGGACACTCAATTTAACCCAGAGAAACACTCACACAAAGCCATAGATACCCTCACATTAACCCAGAGAAACACTCACACAAAGCCATAGATACCCTCACATTAACCCAGAGACACTCACACTAACCCCAGAGACACTCACACTAACCCCAGAGACACTCACACTAACCCCAGAGACACTCACACTAACCCCAGAGACACTCAAATTAACCCACAAGGACACTCAATTTAACCCAGAGAGACACTCAGACTAAGCCATATATACCCTCACATTAACACATGGAGACACTCACACTAAACCCAGAGACACTCACACTAACCCCAGAGACACTCACATTAACCCACAAGGACACTCAATTTAACCCAGAGAGACACTCAGACTAAGCCATATATACCCTCACATTAACACATGGAGACACTCACACTAAACCCAGAGACACTCACACTAACCCCAGAGACACTCACATTAACCCACAAGGACACTCAATTTAACCCAGAGAGACACTCAGACTAAGCCATATATACCCTCACATTAACACATGGAGACACTCACACTAACCCTAGAGACACTCAAATTAACCCACAAGGACACTCAATTTAACCTAGAGAGACAGTAACCCAGAGAAACACTCACACTAACCCACAATGACACTCACACTAACCCTCAGAGACACTCACACTAACTCCAGGGACACTCACATTACCCCGAGAGACACTCACACTAAGCCATAGATACCCTCACATTAACCCATGAGAGACTCTCCCATTAACCCAGAGACACTCACACAAACCCCAGAGACACTCACACTAACCCCAGAGACACTCAAATTAACCCACAGGGACACTCAATTTAACCCAGAGAGACACTCACACTAACCCACAAAGAAACTCACACTAACCCTCAGGGACACTCACAATAACTCCAGGGACACTCACACTAACCCCAGGGACACTCAATTTAACCCAGAGAGACAATCACAGTAACCCAGAGAGACACTCACACTAACCCTCAGAGACACTCACACTAACCCCAGAGACACTCACACTAACCCTCAGAGACACTCACACTAACCCCAGAGACACTCACACTAACCCTCAGAGACACTCACACTAACCATCAGAGACACTCACACTAACCCTCAGAGACACTCACACTAATCCCAGAGACACTCACACTAACCCTCAGAGACACTCACACTAATCACAGAGACACTCACACTAACCCTCAGAGACACTCACACTAACCCACAGAGACACTCACACTAATCCCAGAGACACTCACACTAATCCCAGAGACACTCACACTAACCCTCAGAGACACTCACACTAATCACAGAGATACTCACACTAATCACAGAGACACTCACACTAATCCCAGAGACACTCACACTAACCCACAGAGACACTCACACTAATCCCAGAGACACTCACACTAATCCCAGGGACACTCACACTAACCCCAGGGACACTCAATTTAACCCAGAGAGACACTCACACTTTAACCCAGAGAGACACTCACACTAACCAACAAAGACACTCACACTAACCCTCAGAGACACACACTAATCACAGAGACACTCACACTAACCCTCAGAGACACTCACACTAATCACAGAGATACTCACACTAACCCTCAGAGACACTCACACTAACCCTCAGAGACACTCACACTAATCCCAGAGACACTCACATTAACCCACAAGGACACTCAATTTAACCCAGAGAGACAATTACAGTAACCCACAGAGACACTCACACTAACCCACAGACACTCACACTAACCCACAGACACTCACACTAATCCCAGAGACACTCTCACTAACCCTCAGAGACACTCACACTAACCCTCAGAGACACTCACACTAACCCCAGAGACACTCACATTAACCCACAAGGACACTCAATTTAACCCAGAGAGACAATTACAGTAACCCACAGAGACACTCACACTAACCATCAGAGACCCTCAGAGACACTCACATTAATCTTCCAGAGAGACATTCACATTAACTCTCAGAAACACTCACATTAACCCACAAGGACACTCAAAATAACCCAGAGAGACACTCACACTAACCCTCAGAGACACTCACACTAACTCCAGGGACACTCAATTTAACCCAGAGAGACAATCACAGTAATCCACAGAGACACTCACACTAACCCTCAGAGACACTCACACTAACCCACAAAGAAAGACACTCATATTAACCCTCAGGGACACTCATAATAACCCTTAGAGACACTCACATTAACCCTCAGGGACCCTCAGAGACACTCACATTAATCTTCCAGAGAGACACTCACATTAACTCTCAGAAACACTCACATTAACCCACAAGGACACTCAAAATAACACAGAGAGACAATCACAGTAAGCCAGAGAGACACTCACACTAACCATCAGAGACACTCACACTAACTCCAGGGACACTCACACTAATCCCAGGGACACTCAATTTAACCCTCAGAGACACTCACACTAATCACAGAGACACTCACACTAACCCACAAAGACACTCACACTAACCCTCAGAGACACTCACACTAACCCCAGGGACACTCACACTAACTCCAGGGGCACTCAATTTAACCCAGAGAGACAATCACAGTAACCCGCAGAGACACTCACACTAACCCGCAGAGACACTCACACTAACCCACAAAGACACTCACACTAACCCTCAGAGACACTCACACTAACCCCAGAGACACTCACACTAACTCCAGGGACACTCAATTTAACCCAGAGAGACAATCACAGTAACCCACAGAGACACTCACACTAACCCTCAGAGACACTCACACTAATCCCAGAGACACTCACACTAATCCCAGAGACACTCACACTAATCCCAGAGACACTGACACTAACCCTCAGAGACACTCACACTAATCACAGAGACACTCACACTAATCCCAGGGACACTCACACTAACTCCAGGGACACTCAATTTAACCCAGAGAGACAATCACAGTAACCCACAGAGACACTCACACTAACCCTCAGAGACACTCACACTAACCCTCAGAGACACTCACACTAATCCCAGAGACACTCACACTAACAATCAGAGACACTCACACTAATCACAGAGACACTCACACTAACCCTCAGAGACACTCACACTAATCCCAGAGACACGCACACTAATCACAAAGACACTCACACTAACCCTCAGAGACACTCACACTAACCCCAGAGACACTCACAGTAACTCCAGGGATACTCAATTTAACCCAGAGAGACAATCACAGTAACCCAGAGAGACACTCACACTAACCCTCAGAGACACTCACAATAACTCCAGGGACACTCACACTAACCCCAGGGACACTCAATTTAACCCAGAGAGACAATCACAGTAACCCAGAGAGACACTCACACTAACCCTCAGAGACACTCACACTAACCCACAAAGACACAATCACACTAACCCTCATAAACACTCACACTAACCCTCAGAGACACTCACACTAACCCCAGAGACACTCACACTAACCCTCAGAGACACTCACACTAACCCCAGAGACACTCACACTAACCCTCAGAGACACTCACACTAACCATCAGAGACACTCACACTAACCCTCAGAGACACTCACACTAATCCCAGAGACACTCACACTAACCCTCAGAGACACTCACACTAATCACAGAGACACTCACACTAACCCTCAGAGACACTCACACTAACCCACAGAGACACTCACACTAATCCCAGAGACACTCACACTAATCCCAGAGACACTCACACTAACCCCCAGAGACACTCACACTAATCACAGAGACACTCACACTAACCCTCAGAGACACTCACACTAATCACAGAGATACTCACACTAATCACAGAGACACTCACACTAACCCACAGAGACACTCACACTAATCCCAGAGACACTCACACTAATCCCAGGGACACTCACACTAACCCCAGGGACACTCAATTTAACCCAGAGAGACACTCACACTTTAACCCAGAGAGACACTCACACTAACCAACAAAGACACTCACACTAACCCTCAGAGACACACACTAATCACAGAGACACTCACACTAATCCCAGGGACACTCACACTAACCCCAGGGACACTCAATTTAACCCAGAGAGACACTCACAGTAACCCACAGAGACACTCACACTAACCCTCAGAGACACTCACACTAACCCTCAGAGACACTCACACTAATCCCAGAGACACACACACTAACAATCAGAGACACTCACACTAATCACAGAGACACTCACACTAACCCACAAAGACACTCACACTAACCCCAGAGACACTCACAGTAACTCCAGGGACACTCAATTTAACCCAGAGAGACAATCACAGTAACCCAGAGAGACACTCACACTAACCCTCAGAGACACTCACAATAACTCCAGGGACACTCACACTAACCCCAGGGACACTCAATTTAACCCAGAGAGACAATCACAGTAACCCAGAGAGACACTCACACTAACCCTCAGAGACACTCACACTAACCCACAAAGACACAATCACACTAACCCTCAGAGACACTCACACTAACCCCAGAGACACTCACACTAACCCTCAGAGACACTCACACTAACCCCAGAGACACTCACACTAACCCTCAGAGACACTCACACTAACCATCAGAGACACTCACACTAACCCTCAGAGACACTCACACTAATCCCAGAGACACTCACACTAACCCTCAGAGACACTCACACTAATCCCAGAGACACTCACACTAACCCTCAGAGACACTCACACTAACCCACAGAGACACTCACACTAATCCCAGAGACACTCACACTAATCCCAGAGACACTCACACTAACCCCCAGAGACACTCACACTAATCACAGAGACACTCACACTAACCCTCAGAGACACTCACACTAATCACAGAGACACTCACACTAATCACAGAGACACTCACACTAACCCACAGAGACACTCACACTAATCCCAGAGACACTCACACTAATCCCAGGGACACTCACACTAACCCCAGGGACACTCAATTTAACCCAGAGAGACACTCACACTTTAACCCAGAGAGACACTCACACTAACCAACAAAGACACTCACACTAACCCTCAGAGACACACACTAATCACAGAGACACTCACACTAATCCCAGAGACACTCACATTAACCCACAAGGACACTCAATTTAACCCAGAGAGACAATTACAGTAACCCACAGAGACACTCACACTAACCCACAGACACTCACACTAATCCCAGAGACACTCTCACTAACCCTCAGAGACACTCACACTAACCCACAGACACTCACACTAATCCCAGAGACACTCACACTAATCCCAGAGACACTCACACTAACCCCAGAGACACTCACATTAACCCACAAGGACACTCAATTTAACCCAGAGAGACAATTACAGTAACCCACAGAGACACTCACACTAACCATCAGAGACACTCACACTAACCCTCAGAGACACTCACACTAACCACAAAGAAAGACACTCACATTAACCCTCAGGGACACTCATAATAACCCTCAGAGACACTCACATTAACCCTCAGGGACCCTCAGAGACACTCACATTAATCTTCCAGAGAGACACTCACATTAACTCTCAGAAACACTCACATTAACCCACAAGGACACTCAAAATAACCCAGAGAGACAATCACAGTAACCCAGAGAGACACTCACACTAACCATCAGAGACACTCACACTAATCACAGAGACACTCACACTAATCACAGAGACACTCACACAAAACCACAAAGACACTCACACTAACCCTCAGAGACACTCACACTAATCCCAGAGACACTCACACTAACCCTCAGAGACACTCACACTAATCCCAGGGACACTCACACTAACTCCAGGGACACTCAATTTAACCCAGAGAGACAATCACAGTAACCCAGAGAGACACTCACACTAACCCTCAGAGACACTCACACTAACCCTCAGAGACACTCACACTAATCACAGAGACACTCACACTAATCACAGAGACACTCACACTACCCTCAGAGACACTCACACTAATCCAAGAGACACTCACACTAACAATCAGAGACACTCACACTAATCACAGAGACACTCACACTAACCCACAAAGACACTCACACTAACCCTCAGAGACACTCACACTAATCCCAGAGACACTCACACTAATCACAGAGACACTCACACTAACCCACAAAGACACTCACACTAACCCTCAGAGACACTCACACTAACCCCAGAGACACTCACACTAACTCCAGGGACACTCAATTTAACCCAGAGAGACAATCACAGTAACCCATAGAGACACTCACACTAACCCTCAGAGACACTCACACTAACCCTCAGAGACACTCACACTAATCACAGAGACACTCACACTAACCCTCAGAGACACTCACACTAATCCCAGAGACACTCACACTAACAATCAGAGACACTCACACTAATCACAGAGACACTCACACTAACCCACAAAGACACTCACACTAACCCTCAGAGACACTCACACTAATCCCAGAGACACTCACACTAATCACAGAGACACTCACACTAACCCACAAAGACACTCACACTAACCCTCAGAGACACTCACACTAACCCCAGAGACACTCACACTAACTCCAGGGACACTCAATTTAACCCAGAGAGACAATCACAGTAACCCATAGAGACACTCACACTAACCCTCAGAGACACTCACACTAACCCTCAGAGACACTCACACTAATCACAGAGACACTCACACTAACCCTCAGAGACACTCACACTAATCCCAGAGACACTCACACTAACAATCAGAGACACTCACACTAATCACAGAGACACTCACACTAACCCACAAAGACACTCACACTAACCCTCAGAGACACTCACACTAATCCCAGAGACACTCACACTAATCACAGAGACACTCACACTAACCCTCAGAGACACTCGCACTAATCCCAGGGACACTCAATTTAACCCAGAGAGACAATCACAGTAACCCACAGAGACACTCATACTAACCCTCAGAGATACTCACACTAACCCTCAGAGATACTCACACTAACCCTCAGAGACACTCACACTAACCCTCAGAGACACTCACTCTAATCACAGAGACACTCACACTAACCCTCAGAGACACTCACACTAACCCTCAGAGACACTCACACTAACCCTCAGAGACACTCACTCTAATCACAGAGACACTCACACTAACCCTCAGAGACACTCACATTAACCCACAAGGACACTCAATTTAACCCAGAGAGACAATTACAGTAACCCACAGAGACACTCACACTAACCCACAAAGAAAGACACTCACATTAACCCTCAGGGACCCTCAGAGACACTCACATTAATCTTCCAGAGAGACACTCACATTAACTCTCAGAAACACTCACATTAACCCACAAGGACACTCAAAATAACCCAGAGAGACAATCACAGTAACCCAGAGAGACACTCACACTAACCCCAGAGACACTCACACTAACCCTCAGAGACACTCACACTAACCATCAGAGACACTCACACTAACCCTCAGAGACACTCACACTAATCCCAGAGACACTCACACTAACCCTCAGTGACACTCACACTAATCACAGAGACACTCACACTAACCCTCAGAGACACTCACACTAACCCACAGAGACACTCACACTAATCCCAGAGACACTCACACTAATCCCAGAGACACTCACACTAACCCTCAGAGACACTCACACTAATCACAGAGACACTCACACTAACCCTCAGAGACACTCACACTAATCACAGAGATACTCACACTAATCACAGAGACACTCACACTAACCCACAGAGACACTCACACTAATCCCAGAGACACTCACACTAATCCCAGGGACACTCACACTAACCCCAGGGACACTCAATTTAACCCAGAGAGACACTCACACTTTAACCCAGAGAGACACTCACACTAACCAACAAAGACACTCACACTAACCCTCAGAGACACACACTAATCACAGAGACACTCACACTAATCCCAGAGACACTCACATTAACCCACAAGGACACTCAATTTAACCCAGAGAGACAATTACAGTAACCCACAGAGACACTCACACTAACCCACAGACACTCACACTAATCCCAGAGACACTCTCACTAACCCTCAGAGACACTCACACTAACCCACAGACACTCACACTAATCCCAGAGACACTCACACTAATCCCAGAGACACTCACACTAACCCCAGAGACACTCACATTAACCCACAAGGACACTCAATTTAACCCAGAGAGACAATTACAGTAACCCACAGAGACACTCACACTAACCATCAGAGACACTCACACTAACCACAAAGAAAGACACTCACATTAACCCTCAGGGACACTCATAATAACCCTCAGAGACACTCACACTAATCCCAGAGACACTCACACTAACCCTCAGAGACACTCACACTAATCCCAGGGACACTCAATTTAACCCAGAGAGACAATCACAGTAACCCAGAGAGACACTCACACTAACCCTCAGAGACACTCACACTAACCCTCAGAGACACTCACACTAATCACAGAGACACTCACACTAACTCCAGGGACACTCAATTTAACCCAGAGAGACAATCACAGTAACCCAGAGAGACACTCACACTAACCCTCAGAGACACTCACACTAACCCTCAGAGACACTCACACTAACCCTCAGAGACACTCACACTAATCACAGAGACACTCACACTAATCACAGAGACACTCACACTACCCTCAGAGACACTCACACTAATCCAAGAGACACTCACACTAACAATCAGAGACACTCACACTAATCACAGAGACACTCACACTAATCACAGAGACACTCACACTAACTCACAAAGACACTCACACTAACCCTCAGAGACACTCACACTAATCCCAGAGACACTCACACTAATCACAGAGACACTCACACTAACCCACAAAGACACTCACACTAACCCTCAGAGACACTCACACTAACCCCAGAGACACTCACACTAACTCCAGGGACACTCAATTTAACCCAGAGAGACAATCACAGTAACCCATAGAGACACTCACACTAACCCTCAGAGACACTCACACTAACCCTCAGAGACACTCACACTAATCACAGAGACACTCACACTAACCCTCAGAGACACTCACACTAATCCCAGAGACACTCACACTAACAATCAGACACTCACACTAATCACAGAGACACTCACACTAACCCACAAAGACACTCACACTAACCCTCAGAGACACTCACACTAATCCCAGAGACACTCACACTAATCACAGAGACACTCACACTAACCCTCAGAGACACTCACACTAATCCCAGGGACACTCAATTTAACCCAGAGAGACAATCACAGTAACCCACAGAGACACTCACACTAACCCTCAGAGATACTCACACTAACCCTCAGAGACACTCACACTAACCCTCAGAGACACTCACTCTAATCACAGAGACACTCACACTAACCCTCAGAGACACTCACATTAACCCACAAGGACACTCAATTTAACCCAGAGAGACAATTACAGTAACCCACAGAGACACTCACACTAACCCACAAAGAAAGACACTCACATTAACCCTCAGGGACACTCATAATAACCCTCAGAGACACTCACATTAACCCTCAGGGACCCTCAGAGACACTCACATTAATCTTCCAGAGAGACACTCACATTAACTCTCAGAAACACTCACATTAACCCACAAGGGCACTCAAAATAACCCAGAGAGACAATCACAGTAACCCAGAGAGACACTCACACTAACCATCAGAGACACTCACACTAGCTTCAGGGACACTCAATTTAACCCAGAGAGACAATCACAGTAACCCAGAGAGACACTCACACTAACCATCAGAGACACTCACACTAACTCCAGGGACACTCACACTAATCCCAGGGACACTCAATTTAACCCAGAGAGACACTCAATTTAACCCTCAGAGACACTCACACTAATCACAGAGACACTCACAAAAAACCACAAAGACACTCACACTAACCCTCAGAGACACTCACACTAACCCCAGAGACACTCACACTAACTCCAGGGGCACTCAATTTAACCCAGAGAGACAATCACAGTAACCCGCAGAGACACTCACACTAACTCCAGGGACACTTACACTAATCCCAGGGACACTCACACTAACTCCAGGGGCACTCAATTTAACCCAGAGAGACAATCACAGTTACCCGCAGAGACACTCACACTAACCCGCAGAGACACTCACACTAACCCACAAAGACACTCACACTAACCCTCAGAGACACTCACACTAACCCCAGAGACACTCACACTAACTCCAGGGACACTCAATTTAACCCAGAGAGACAATCACAGTAACCCACAGAGACACTCACACTAACCCTCAGAGACACTCACACTAATCCCAGAGACACTCACACTAACCCTCAGAGACACTCACACTAATCACAGAGACACTCACACTAATCACAGAGACACTCACACTAACCCACAAAGACACTCACACTAACCCTCAGAGACACTCACACTAACCCCAGAGACACTCACACTAATCCCAGGGACACTCACACTAACTCCAGGGACACTCAATTTAACCCAGAGAGACAATCACAGTAACCCACAGAGACACTCACACTAACCCTCAGAGACACTCACACTAACCCTCAGAGACACTCACACTAATCACAGAGACACTCACACTACCCTCAGAGACACTCACACTAATCCCAGAGACACTCACACTAACAATCAGAGACACTCACACTAACAATCAGAGACACTCACACTAATCACAGAGACACTCACACTAACCCACAAAGACACTCACACTAATCCCAGGGACACTCACACTAACTCCAGGGACACTCAATTTAACCCAGAGAGACAATCACAGTAACCCAGAGAGACACTCACACTAACCCTCAGAGACACTCACACTAATCCCAGAGACACTCACACTAACCCTCAGAGACACTCACACTAATCACAGAGACACTCACACTAACCCACAAAGACACTCACACTAACCCTCAGAGACACTCACATTAACCCACAAGGACACTCAATTTAACCCAGAGAGACAATTACAGTAACCCACAGAGACACTCACACTAATCCCAGAGACACTCACACTAACCCACAGAGACACTCACACTAATCCCAGAGACACTCACACTAACCCTCAGAGACACTCACACTAATCCCAGAGACACTCACACTAACCCCAGAGACACTCACACTAATCCCAGAGACACTCACACTAACCCCAGAGACACTCACATTAACCCACAAGGACACTCAATTTAACCCAGAGAGACAATTACAGTAACCCACAGAGACACTCACACTAACCCAGAAAGACACTCACACTAACCCTCAGAGACACTCACACTAATCCCAGAGACACTCACACTAACCTTCAGAGACACTCACACTAATCACAGAGACACTCACACTAACCCACAAAGACACTCACACTAACCCACAGAGACACTCACACTAATCACAGAGACACTCGCACTAACCCACAAAGACACTCACACTAACCCTCAGAGACACTCAAACTAACCCCAGAGACACGCACATTAACCCACAAGGACACTCAATTTAACCCAGAGAGACAATTACAGTAACCCACAAAGACACTCACACTAATCCCGGAGACACTCACACTACCCCACAAAGACACTCACACTAATCCCAGAGACACTCACACTAACCCTCAGAGACACTCACACTAACCCTCATAGACACTCACACTAACCTTCAGAGACACTCACACTAACCCCAGAGACACTCACATTAACCCACAAGGACACTCAATTTAACCCAGAGAGACAATTACAGTAACCCACAAAGACGCTCACACTAATCCCAGAGACACTCACACTAACCCACAAAGACACTCACACTAATGCCAGAGACACTCACACTAACCCACAAAGACACTCACACTAATCCCAGAGACACTCACACTAATCCCAGAGACACTCTCACTAACCCTCAGAGACACTCGCACTAACCTTCAGAGACACTCACACTAACCCCAGAGACACTGACATTAACCCACAAGGACACTCAATTTAACCCAGAGAGACAATTACAGTAACCCACAAAGACACTCACACTAATCCCAGAGACACTCACACTAATCCCAGAGACACTCTCACTAACCCTCAGAGACACTCACACTAACCTTCAGAGACACTCACACTAACCCCAGAGACACTGACATTAACCCACAAGGACACTCAATTTAACCCAGAGAGACAATTACAGTAACCCACAAAGACACTCACACTAATCCCAGAGACACTCACACTAACCCTCAGAGACACTCACACTAACCCTCAGAGACACTCACACTAACCCTCAGAGACACTCACACTAACCCTCAGAGACACTCACACTAACCCCAGAGACACTCACACTAACCCCAGAGACACTCACATTAACCCACAAGGACACTCAATTTAACCCAGAGAGACAATTACCGTAACCCACAGAGACTCTCACACTAACCCAAAAAGACACTCACACTAATCCCAGAGACACTCTCACTAACCCTCAGAGACACTTACACTAACCCACAAAGAAAGACAATGACATTAACCTTCAGGGACACTCATAATAACCCTCAGAGACACTCACATTAACCCCCACAGAGACACTCACATTAATTCTGATAGACACATTAACACTCATAATAGCCCTCAGTGACACTCACATTAACCACAAAGTCTACTATATATATATATTATATATCATTACACTTATGGTGGGCTGAAGAGTGATAGAAACCCTCCACCGTACAGTTGCACAGAAAATGAAAAGTACAATTGCGATTCTATTTGAATGTCTAAAAAATAAGTCAATAAACTTATTTCCTGCTCAAGTTTCTCAGAAATACAGTTGATGCACTGCACTCTGGGAAAATAGGCAGGGACATGTAAATGAGACCACAATGCACGCTCACTCTATTAATCCAAAAAACACTATATACATGGCTCCTATTACCAGCTTTAAACATAGCACAGGGCTGGATACTGCACAAACCAGGAAAGCTACCCACAGCCATCCTATTTTGATCTTAATAGAACTCATCAGTGTGGGGCTGGTTCCTGGTTTGTGTGGAAGATTTTTGTAGAGAGTAGTTCCCTGCAACAATCAGTGCTGTGCATCAACTGTATTTCTGAGAAACTTGAGCAGGAAATAAGTTTCCGTACTCTGTACGGTGGAGGGCTTCTGTCACCCTTCAGCCCACAATATGTGAGCTGATTGTTGTAGTGAACTACTCTCACACAAACCAGGAACCAGCCCCACACTGATAAGATCTGTGGATAGGTTTCCTGGTTTGTGCATTATCTATCCTATGCTATGCTTAAAGCTGGTAATACAGAGAGCATATGCCTAAAAGAAGCCATGTATATAGAGTTTGTTTAATTAATAGAGTGAACGTGCATTGTGCTCTCATTTGCATGTCCACGTCCCAACTGTATTTCTGAGAAACTTGAGCAGGAAATATGTTTATTGAATATTTTTTAGATATTCAAATAGAATCACAATTGTACTATTCATTTTCTGTGCTACTATATATATATATATATATATATATATATATATATATATATATATATAAACAATCCATATTCCATGCACATTATTCCTCTCTACAGGAGTCTCCGAGTGATATTACCAGTATATAAGCACACACATATATATATATATATATATATATATATATATATATATATATATATATATATATATACACTCAGTCTGTAATCCACATGTATGTATGTGTGTTTGTACATATATATATATATATATATATATATATATATATATATACACCGGTATATATATATATATATATATATATATATATATATATATATATATATATATATGTATATATATATGTATATATATATATATACTCAGTCCATATTCCATGCACATTATCCCCCCACTCCCCTCTCTGCAGGGATCTCTGAGTGATATTACCAGTATATAAACACACACATATTTATATATATATATATATATATATATATATATATACACACTCAGTCCATAATCCACATGTATGTGTGTGTGTGTGTATGTACATATATATATATATATATATATATATATATATGTATATATATATGTATATATATATATACTCAGTCCATATTCCATGCACATTATCCCCCCACTCCCCTCTCTGCAGGGATCTCTGAGTGATATTACCAGTATATAAACACACACATATTTATATATATATATATATATATATATATATATATATATATATATATATATATATATATATATACACACTCAGTCTGTAAGCCACATGTATGTATGTGTGTTTGTACATGTACATATATATATATATATATATATATATACACCGGTATATATATATATATATATATATATATATATATATATATATATATATATATATATATACTCAGTCCATATTCCATGCACATTATCCCCCCACTCCCCTCTCTGCAGGGATCTCTGAGTGATATTACCAGTTGCGCAGTATTTTTATGAGCCTGCTAGAACAATAAAGGCTGAATTCTCTGTACATTTGCATTGCGTGAATGGATTCTGCTGACACAGAGTTTCTGCAGCCTTCGTGAGATGAATAAGTTTACAGCCAGCACTGAGCGAGCGGCTTGGGCCCAGGCCTCTCATTAACACAGCCCCAGCGGCCCACAGCAACGCTGCTCCATCCATTCCGTATTTATAGGAAATATATTGGGCTCCTGCAAAGGGAACATTCACATTTGCTAAATCCAACAACTTTAAACCATATAAAGTTCTGTGTTAATGGGTGTACGCTGAATAATAAAATATAATAACTGCTGTGTAAGGTCTAGGCAATAAAGATCGTAGGGCACGCTCAGAACATAGAAAAACAAAACAGAGATCCGCCTCCTGTCTTTGTATTAAACTTTTTGAAGAACTACACTTGAAAACTGGCAGGAGGTTTTTATAATGTAAAGGGGAAAAAATATATACCGTAAATGTTATATTCAACTATGCTACAGAGGAATTTACCATTTTGCTTTATGCTGATGAACTTTGTGTGCAGAGGAATTCAAGAAATATAGCAGCGAAAACCATCATTAAGACAAATGGAAGCAATAAGGATCAGTTTGGAAAAGAAAATGGAACCACACAGTATTTGGCGATAAAACTTAAAACGTATAAATGTTGTTTTTGTTTATTTATTGTGCTTTCTAAAAATATTTTGTTTATCATCAAGATTAGTTGAATCTAAGTCCGGCACAGGAACCAAGCACCATTGTTTCCTCATCAAATAATCATTAAAGGTATCATCTTTACACTATATTTGTTATTTTATTTTTTTGCTGGAAAAAAACATGTACTTATTCAAAAGAACATACAGAAAACATGTAAACACGTGAAAGAGACAGCCCTACATGCTATAGGTTTGCTTCTCTGTATTAAAACAGTCAGCACTTCTCCCTGCTAGACTGATTAGGGCGTGTCAGTCATGGAGCTCTATGGAGAAACCATTGGCTCCCTCTACTGGAGACTAGTGAATTGTGGTCAGAAGTAGATACTGATATTGGACCTGAATGCATGACCTCCTAGGTACCCACTCTTTCTTTTATAGGTAAACTAGCGAATTGCCCGTCAAAAAATGACGGCAATGAAATTGTAAGGTAGCTAAATTAGTAAATGAATATAGTGTACCTATTTTGAAGCATTGTGATGAAGAGCTGGCAATCTGTGTTGATGTTGCTGCAGCATTAGTGGTGTGGAGCTGCTGTATAAGCATGCTGAATGTGTGCAGTGTAACACTGTGCGTGCGCGAGACCAAACCGTTAGCGTAGTCGTGTACTTCCGCATTGGTGTAAAATGGCGAGTAATGTGTGGTATAGGTCTGTATCGGAATATCCGTAGGTGTTTTGTGGTGTTTTGTGAGTTTAGAGTGCTGTAGCCTCGTTTTCGTTTTGTTCGGCGGCCATTTTTTCTCTCGCTTAGATTTTTTTTTAGTCTCTAAACTGTTTTATTTCGAGTAAAATCGAGGTGTAAGTTGCATTTTTGAGGTCCTGGGTGCTCCCTCTTGGTGTAGGTAAGTTTTTTATGTATGTGCTGTGTGTATGTATTGTGTTTTAAATGTTTGTATGTCGGCGTGTTGCGTCCGATGTTTGCGAGGTCGTAATGTGTGGTAACGTGTTTCGTACGTTGTTTGCGTTCCTCGTAAAATTTAGCGAGTGTCGTAATTTGTGTGTCGTGTTTTTTGAGTAGCGACGTGAATTTTGCGAGGGTTTGAGGCCCTTGCCCAGTGACCTCGCCAGCAACTGAGTCCCTCGCTTCGCGAGGGGCCTCAGTTGCTGGCATGGAGCGCCTTCGGCGCTCCATGCCAGCAACTGAGGCCCTTGCCCAGTGACCTCGCCAGCAACTGAGGCCCTCGCTTCGCGAGGGGCCTCAGTTGCTGACATGGAGCGCCTTCGGCGCTCCATGCCAGCAACTGAGGCCCGTGCCCAGTGACCTCGCCAGCAACTGAGGCCCTCGCTTCGCGAGGGGCCTCAGTTGCTGGCATGGAGCGCCTTTGGCGCTCCATGCCAGCAACTGAGGCCCTTGCCCAGTGACCTCGCTACGCGAGGGCCGCGGCTCGCTGCGGCCCTCGCTTCGCGAGGCCCGCGGCTCGCTACGCGAGGGCCGCGGGCTCGCTACGCGAGCCCGCAAGCGTGAGCAACGACTCGTACGCTCACAACTATATATGTGATGGAAAAATCCCATGCTATTCTAGCCATACTTATTATCCTCCTCTCATATAAATGGTAATAGAATGCTGCACGTATAATATTAACCAAATGAGGGAAGGGATTGGGGCAAAGAGATAGAGGGCGATGAATACAAACTGGGTCACAGTAAGTAACTGTTATTGATATCATGTGGAATCAATATTAACCCTTTCTCAGTTCTGTTAGGTAGCTTATTATTTTATGGTAAAATGAAGAGAGAAGAGCAACAAAACCCAAGTGTCCTCTATTAATGCAAGCTGTCTGCTTCGGGGCCTTTGATGGGAAAGGGGTGTGGTGTAAGTTTCAATTAAATCAAATTATTTAACAAAGTTTAATGATCTCTCTTGGTCCCTCCTTTCGCATCCCTCCCTTCATTGATAAAATAATGGAATTTATAGATTTCTCTATTTATAAGCAGACTTTAAAACTTCAGAGAGAGAAAAAGAATGGGGGAGAGAGAGAAAGAGAATGGGAGGGAGAAAGAGAATGAGACAAAGAGAACGAGAGAGAGAGAGAGAGAGAGAGAGAGAGAGAGAGAGAGAGAGATAACATGGAGTGACCCCAAGAACATAGAAATAGGAAAGATATTCCTGAAGAGGTTATTGGGGGTAGAGTGGAGGGTGAGGACAAGGGAGAGAGAGAGGGAGGGGGAGAGGGAGATATATATACAGGGAGGGAGAGAGGGAGGGAAAAAGAGGTAGGGATGGTCTATGAAAGAGGGAAAAAGAAAGGATACCACAGTAAATCAGAGATAACTGGTGGGGTAAGGAGATATTTGAGTTAGGTTTTAAAACAATAAATAAAATTGCAGAAAACAAGTGTTTCCTTTCTCAAGGAATTGTCGGTGTGATGTAAAATAATGATACAATGCAATGCGCACCCTCCAGAATATACAACATTGTGAGACCTCCAGGATTCACCAGCAATTAGGTGAGACACGTCATAATAATATAGATATGGGTATTGCTACCATGAAAGGAGGAGGAGAGTCGTTTTAGTCATCTGAGACATATCATAAACACTGTATACAACTGAGGAGAAAAACACACACACTTGTAAGTACAAGGGAGAAACGGTGGCACGTCTTTTGCGCGCTGGAGAACTGCGTTCTGATGACGCTCTGCCCCAGCCTGCAACCCATCTGCACCATCTCATATTTACTGGACCTGCATGCTGGAGGCTGCCAAGGCTAAGGTAAGACAGTGTGACATGTGGGACTGGTATGTGTCACTAGGAGCATATTGTATGTAATATCACTTGTATGTAATATAACATGCTGCTAGTGACACATGCACACAGTGACATTACATACAAGTGGCATTACATACAATATGCTCCTAGTGACACATGCCAGTCCCACATGGCACACTGTCTGCCCCTTACCTTAGCCTTTACGTGCCGGGAGAGACATAAGTTACAAAAAAAAACTTTATTGATACCAAATACAGTGATATGGACTGCAGTACAAATATTTATTATACAGAGCTACACAAATTGAATTGTTTTGGCAAAATGATCATGTTTTATTCGGTACAACTATGAAAGTATCCTTTTTGGACTAATTGTGGTTTATTTTCATTCAAAAGTATTTACTTTTGAACAAGTTTTCAACTCAGAGGAATAAATTGTGTCTTTTAAATTTATAGTACAGCCCTCTCATATTCACATACACAGGGATTTTAATGAAGACCACGCTAAATACATCAGTCTCTGTTATCACACAAGCCTTCAAAAATAATTATCAATGTAAACTCCCTTTAATCCTTGGGCGCAATGTGCCAGCCATACAGACCTAAACACGTAGGGAACATAGCATATCATTTTTGCCCACCAAAGGTATTAATTTCCATACTGCACACTTCATTAGTGACAGTGAAGTATAGTTTACAAATCAATAAACCATAAATAAGCCAGTGGTTGATGTGAGGAGGAGAAGATGGTTTCTGAAATTTAATTTCTTGGCTCAGACGTCATATAAAGCAGCTCTCAGGGATATAATGGTCTGTAAAGCACAGTGAAGGAAGACCCAATACTTAAACAACACAATTAAATTCCCTCAACGCATAAAACCGTAGCCCGTAACGTACCCCGCAAGACTTACGGCTAAGAAATTGGCCACGTAAAGCAACCTGCTAACGATCTGCGGGTTACAGGCGGAAAAACCCTACGGGACGTTGAAATTAATTACACTGGTTATGGCTCCTCCTAAACTAGAAAAAGATTTTATGTGGAGCAGACTCCAGATCGCGACACTGGAGGGGCCCCAACATTCATGAACGGGATCACTACACATATAGCAGATGAATAGGATGGTATTATTATTAATAATAATAATAATAATAATAATAATAATAATAATAATAATAATAATGAACCAGTCTCATTGCTAGTTTGGTGCTAGGGACTGACACCAAAGCGGAGCTGTCTCTATACAGGCAGACCCCGCTTAACACTAATTCACTATAAAGCTGTTTTTCCTGACACGTCCCCCATTAGAAATAACAAAGATTTTGCCCGACACATCCCCGAGTAACACTGATTCGATGCTTGTCTATCATCCAAAATACCAAGAGCCATGAAAGGAATTTTAAAATCGAGTTTGCCTGTGATTTACCCTATCCTAAAATTGACCCGTTTAGCACTTGGTCTTCTATCTATATACAGGTATACCCTGCATAACGCTACCCCTTTTAGTGTTGTTAACCTATAACATTATTTTGACCTGTAATTCCCTGTATAACGCACTGCCTCGCTATAATGCTGTTTTTGCTGCCAAACCCCTTTTAATGCCCAGAATCGAGGATGACCCAGAAGCTTCAACATCACTAATGTAAAGTCTATATTTCTGCTAATGTTCAGTTTGTGTTATGAATGCAGTTCATATAAAATGTTTACATTTTCATTGAAATTGTGAGTTTCTTTAATGAGTTCCCCTATCCCTATCTACCCCATGATAAAATGACCCCGTTTAAAGGCGGTTTTGCTTAACACTCTTATTGCTTGGAACCGATACCCAGCATTAAAACAAGGTATAGCTGTATATGACCCATTTCTTCTTATTATCTCCACATATTGTCCCTCCAATTGCTCCTGTGGTTCCATATAACTCTGACCCTAAAACACAGTTGGCTCCATATAGTCCCTCAATCAGTTATTACTATTACTTTTATCCTTTATTTGTAACGTGACATCATATTCGGAAGTGCAACAAACTCTACCAAAACTAATTTGGCACAATGTATGCTCTTCCTAAATGCCACATACCCTCCAGGCCTGCATAAAACCCTGGCTACCCCACTTAGGATTCCATACAATACCTTCCTAAATCTCCTTTGGCTACAAGCAATTCCATTTTCCCCATACACCAGTCACTGCCATGTTGGCTGCCTGATTGCCCTTTGCAGTGGCCCCTTTCTAATTATCATAACCCAAAGACTTGCAGCTGATAAATATTATTGTTGTTTAATTGTTCGATCGGGTCCGTCTCTCCATGACACTATGCACACCAGGCACCTGTCAGCCACTGCCTCAGAGTTCCCTCAAGTAGTTGTGAAAATGTTATATATACCCAACTCTGTCTGTGTCATGGTGTTTAGGATTGGGGCAAAGACTTGTGAGCATTCACTTGGGCCAAAAGTCCTACATGTAATTTATACACCTGCATAGACTAGAAAAGCCTTTGCAATGGTATGTAAAAGCCTTAAAATTGTACAATATTTGTAGTCTAATTTGTAAATTGCACTACGGAAAATGCAGGAGCTTTATAAATGAGTAATAATAATAATACCCAACCTTACTTTGATAATAGTTCCCTAACAACCTTATCTAAGATAAATGCAGTTTTAAAAAATAACATTGCAGAAAATGTATGAATTACGAAAAAAATCCTATTTTGCTCAGTTAAACAGCAACCAATCAGAATAAGTTATAACAAAAAGAGTTGCTCCTATTTGCTTGGTTATGGAGTCAGATAGAGGAATATAAGCTTTACATATTTACGTGCATACATTGATCCCTTCCCTACCGTGGTGGGAGGGGGGTTTGGATGGGAGGAAGTTAGGACTAGTGTATAGAGTTGCTATGGAGTCTGGGTTCCATACTCATATACTCTTACGGGTACATATTAGGCAACACTCGTTAGAGCTAGCAATGCATAAGTCTAAGTATTATATGCATACGGTTATCAAAATGCTCGGAAGCCAATCAGATCCTAGAATGCCTGTAGCATAAGGGTTGTCTTACAGGGGCTTACTATTCTATTTAGTTGTATTAGGTAGCTATTTAGATCTCATCAGAATTCATGGTTTCTCCAAGTATTCTAATCCTTGTTGCCAAAAAGCAAAACTGAATGGTAAATAAAATGTAAGGCTATAGTTATTTGAACATTGTAAAACATTTGAATTATCTTTAAGTTCTTTAGAAGAGCATACAATAGGTATGCCACTACAGCGGACCTTTATATTCATTTTGTAGACATATCAGATTCAACAGATATATTTAGAAAGAGGTTTGCAAACCATTTTTAGTAAAAAGCCTCTACAAGGCGAGACATTGATCCAGGAATACCCTGACTGGCCTTATTTGGAGTCAAGAAATAATTTATCTTTCCCCAAAGACAACTGGAAATGTTAGCGTGCCTTCCTTACAGGATCATTTGCTAAAGATTAGATGAGATGTAAAAAAGTGCTGATCGATAGGCTGTTGCTATTTGCATGCACAGCTACTATGAATCTATGTAGATTGTCATATTAAAGTATTTACATTGTTTTATTTATTTATCCATATTTACCCCTTCTGGATCGCTATCTTGTCATGGTGAAGGCGCTTGTGTAAATCAATTAAGCTGTGAGCTATACCATGTTGGGTCACCCAAGATGGGCAGGTCACAGCAGAGAGGTTAGACAAATCACAGTCCACTGGAGAAGCAACTGGCACCCACTCTAGTATATTTGCCAAGAAAACCATATGGATAAGCACAACCAGACACCTGATATGCTTGGCATGCTGTGGTCCATAGAGTCAGTCACACATCTACTTATCCATCTATCCTCCATAAACTGAAACATTATTTTTATATATATATATATATATATATATATATATATATATATATATATATAAAAATGGAAAAAAACTAAGTTTGATAAAGGCGCCATAATTCTCTGATAGCTCACTATGTATCGCATCAATTTACCATTAAAGGTTCATGTCACTTTTGTATCGTCATGCTACATATGGTTACACGGTCTCTCTCTGCGCCTATATATATATATATAAATGGAAAAAAACCTAAGTTTGATAAAGGCGCCATAATTCTCTGATAGCTCACTATGTATCGCATCAATTCACTATTAAAGGTTCATGTCACTTTTGTATTGTCATGCTACATATGGTTACATGGACTCTCACTACGCCACAAGACCTCAAACACAAAGTGTAAACTATAATTGTTTTTGCAATAATTCTACAAAAAAGTAAATTCTTAATTTTTTTTCTGAGTGTTTGGTTTCTTGATAATGAGAACTAGCAGCAATTGAATTTACAGTAAGGTTTGTTACACACACACATTTATATATATATATATATATATATATATATATATATATATATATATATATATATATATATATAGAGCTTTTTCTTTTTAATGTGCGTTTTATCCCCTGAGAGATGTACAGAGCGGAGCGAGAGGATATTGTGTCCGGTAGATCCAGCGAGAGGTTTTGGATCAATAGCTGTATCAGCGGGATTCTGTCTAATGAAGCTTCTCTCCACAGCGCGGCTTTGTGGCTAATAACGGCGGGTATTATGGACAGCCATGTGGAGCAAAACATCTGTAGGAAAGACAAAATAATTGCTTCGTTTTGCTTTAGAAAGGATTAGGAAGAATCAAAACCCACAGCAAACCGTTTTACTTTGTGGAAGTTTAAGGACGGCTTTTTATCCCCCACACACAACCCCCCCAATCCCGTGTTTGTATTGAGTGAGATAAATCATTAATATGGCACCGCAGGGCGAGGAGTCGTGGGATGTAATACACAATGAGCAGAAAGCTTTTAGGTCAATGATACGATGCGGAGAGAGGTGTATGTACAAGAAGAGCAACATGCCCACAGATGTGATGTGTGTGCATCTATATACACATACGTGTCAATATACACATACATAAACATGTCATGGGGGATATATATACATACATGTCAATGATACAATATACAATGCAGAGAGAGGTGTATGTACAAGAAGAGCAACATGCCCACAGATGTGATGTGTGTGCATCTATATACACATACGTGTCAATATACACATACATAAACATGTCATGGGGGATATATATACATACATGTCAATGATACAATATACAATGCAGAGAGAGGTGTATGTACAAGAAGAGCAACATGTCAATATACACATACATAAACATGTCATGGGGGATATATATATATATATATATATATATATATATATATATATATATATATATATATATATACACACATGTCAATGATACAATATACGATACGGGGAGAGGTGTATGTACAAGAAGAGTAACATGCCCACAGAAGTGATAGGTATACAAACATATGTGTCAATATACACATACATGAACATGTCATGGGTGATATATACACATACATGTCAATGATACGATGCGGAGAGAGGTTTATGTGCAAGAGCAGCAACATGCCCACAGACCAATAGCGGTAGCGATTTGCGTCTATATGTACATACGTGTTAATGTTGTCAATGTACACATACATAAACATGTCATGGGGGAATCTACATAAACTTGTGTCAATGTACACATACATGAACATGTCATGGGGGAATCTATATACAAGTGTGTCAATGTACACATACATAAACATGTAATTGGGGGAAAATTGCATTAAAGGCTATTTAATGGGCCACTGTGGTCAATCTTACCTATATTGTTTTTTGCATAATTAAACTTGATAAATGGCAAAATGGTTTAAAAAAGTAAAAATAAACCCTACCTTTACATTTTTGTAAGATTTATAAGCATTTATTTACTGCAAGCTTCCATTTTGGAGGGTGTGTCCTTGTGAACTAAGTAGTTCTCGAATAGATCTAACTATAGCACTGAGAGTTTTAGATGCCACATTCCTATTTTGAAGATAGAAGCCTTCTTTAAATTCAAGGTTTCCTCCCAACTCAGGTGGTCGAATGACATAAATAGGCAGTAT
Organism: Discoglossus pictus; assembly: GCA_027410445.1. NCBI lineage: Eukaryota > Metazoa > Chordata > Amphibia > Anura > Alytidae > Discoglossus > Discoglossus pictus. The sequence continues at coordinate 155,536,850 of CM050170.1, read as the reverse complement.
AAATGTACGTAAGGATATATATTTGAGACTGTATCACATTTTTTTGTCCACATGATGTTATTGAATATAGTATATTTTAACTACAGTGGACCCTCTGTATTCGACTACCTCAAAACCCGTCTAGTTCGGTATTCGTTGCATCTTGATAACCAAAAAATGCCTAGACACTCTGCTTCCTTGGTATTCATCGCGCTTGCTAAAAACAATTTACATTACTCTTTATTTGAGTTTGGTACTCGTCTGTATTTGACTACAGAGACTATTTAAGGACTCAGGTAGTTGCAGAATTAACCTTTCCCATGTCACCTCCAAAGGACTTTCTGATAAAGAGTATATCTAAAAATCACGTATGCATACTGTACATCTAAATCACAGCTACTTAAAAAGGACAACAGCAGTCATTTCTATATGGTATTTTAAATAACTAAACTTGATAATGGACAAAAATGATTTTAGAAATAAAAAATAAAAATAAGCACAGCCTTTACAATTCAACCTTTTAATGTAATTCCTTTTAATTATTGTTCCCAAATGTAACTGTAAAATTCAACTGCTCATCTGACCATACAGAGACATTAATATATAGAATCACAGACAATCCAAATGTATCTTCAGATAATTGATATTTTATTTATAGGATATTAGATTGTACAGCAAAATAGGATTTTTTTTTGCCCTCTCTTTAAGGCTCTGTAACATAAATATATAACAGGGCACATGCTGGAAAAGGAGCTTACAGTCAGATTTACATATAAAGGCACGGATCGGTATAATTTCAGGACATTCATTGTACAAGGGAAGCATTTAATGTGAGGAAATAAATACAGTCACATCCTTCATTTGTCCACATTAATGCGACTGTTTGAGGATGTATGAAAGGCACAGTCTTACACACAAAAAATCTGGGAGGATACATAAAAGCACTTTTAAAAATATACATTCTGTAATTAAAGAGATACACTGTTTAATTGGAGAGCTACTGTAAGTTGTCATTGGATATGGATTTTTAGCACATACATTGTATGTCAGGATTTATTGATGGAGAAACTGAGCTGAATTTGCTAAAGGAGGAGAAATTTAGGACTGAAAATGACAAACCATTTCTTTATACAGTAGCTATACAACAAAATATGTGGGTCTCCTCTTAACATAAAAAAAAAAAGATTATATATATATATATATATATATATATATATATATATATATATATATATATATATATATAATTATCTATTGACTCCATCACTGACCAGAGTGGCCTTGAAGACGTCATAGACCCCACAAGCAGTTATAGGGTTAATTAAATTTTAACGGCATCAATGATTAAGTGTGTAATCAAAACACTAACGGAACATCTTTGGTTTTCCCTCATATATAAATTGATTTATTATCAATAACACTTATTTTATAATGTTGGTTTTTGTGGTTCACGTTTTTTTCCCAGGACTTTTTATGGACCACACAATATACTTTTAAAATACAGTCTGATTTTTTTTGTTTTGTTTTGTTACAAAGGCACCAGATTTATTCATAGGAAAGGAGTAACAGAAAATGGACATTCTGATGGGACTCTCTTTTTAATTTCACTTCATATCTGTGAAAATGTCAAAATGGAATTGGATGTATCCCATGTGTACACAATAACTTCTTATATAGGTGTGAAAGATATAAGAGCTGCAAGTTATACAGGAAAGTTATTCAGCAGCTTAAATACTCCATTGGCAGCCATCCTTAACAGGCAGAAAAATTATTGTGACATTATATATATATATATATATATATATATATATATATATATATATATATAAAATATATTTTAAACACAAATTAGACTGATATAAAAAAATAATTAAAAAGAAATCCAAGATTTTTACATTTAACTGGCCAAATAATTTGAACTATTCTTTACTGTCATCAGATAAATGGTAACATTGCTGCCAAAGGTTAATTTTGGTCCTATGTAGTATTACATCTTTAAATAAAAACATTTTAGCAGTCAACAACAAAAACATTAATTAAACCCAGTATATGTGGAAAGGAGGCAGAGTTTTGTCAGGTTTGGGGTACAGCAATTGCAAAAATGTTTGGCATTAGAATTAAAAGCCTGCAGTTGTTGTAGAAAAAAACAAACACAATATCATTATTTGACTGCTAAAAAACAGAAAAGAAAGCAAGCAAAAATACAGAATATTCCACCTAAACATTTAAAAAGGCACACACTAACTCTTCCACTGCCACAGGAGCCCACGTCACATGCCGGGTGAGGCGCAAGAGTGGGCGTTCGGACAGCCAAAGAGTTAGACAGTATTTTCTGTTTCACTACAGTTTATCCAGAAATGTATAGTGATGTTGAGCATCTCAGCACACTTATACACCATGACAGGTCCTCTCCTCCTAATCCTTTCACTGGCAGTGGGGCCTGAAACACATTAAGGAGGAATATGTTACTGGTCTCTACTGCAGCCAAGGGGTGTGTGAGGAGCCCTAGGCCAAGCTTTGTCCATGGACCCCTTTCATGCACATTTTGTCCAGCATCTCTCATTATTGCACTCTATATCTCAGTTGCAGCAATGTCCACTATTGTTTTATTCAGTAACACAATAAAGCTGACCCTTGTGTAAAAGGGCAACTGTGTCCTGCAGTAGGTTCATCCAAGATGATCCTCCGAATCAACAATTTCCATAACCTGCAGGAGAACCTTAAAATGAAACCCCACAGCACTAAAAGGGTCCAACCTGTCCTCAGACTGCAATGGAGGAGAGCAAATAACCGGACCTGTTCGAATGGGTATACTGCCTGAAAATACTTGAAAGTGTGTGGACAGTTGGACTCCACGCTTGGAGTCTGCTTTAACTGCTAGCGGTCAGTGCGTGCATCCGCTTGGCCACCTCGTACACATAGGTAACGTCTGGCCTCTTCTCCGGGTCTGGGTTGATGCAGGTGTTCACCAACATACGCAGCTTTTGGGAAGAAACAAAGCACTAGAATTAGTCCACGTGTAGCAGAGGAGATAGCTTTAATACATATAGTCTGATATAGGACTGGGAGGAAAAAAAAAGTCACGTAAACTGGAGATATTCGTACAATCTATATGAGCATATAGATAACCAATGGTTTTCATAAAAAATGGCACCCAGATCTTGTTGGCTTACACCAGCCAATATATACCTGCTATTGGCAATTTTTTTATTTGTCATTGATTCTCTTGCTTTTTGAGTTCAGGAATATTTATTTGATTTCAGAGATTTATACATACTTATTTACACACTAATAGTATATAGCTTGAAAAATAATAATATTTGTGTTCTTAAAAATGGATAGTATAATGAAAATTGTACTATCGGCATAAAAATACTACATATTATACCGATATATTGAATAAGGACTATTTAAAAGGCAAGTTTTACAGAAAATGTGCAGTTTACTAATATTCTATAACAAATACAAAATTGTCCAACACTGAATAACTGCAAAGTTTACTTTATATAAACTATTTTTAGACACTTTTGAGAGCTTCCGAGTGCAAACTTTTTCCTTGCTAGCACTCCCAGCTGCTTGTTCCTTTCTGCCCATTACCGTATTTTTCTAAAAAACTAAATTATTTATTGAATGGTGGACGCTGGGTCACTGCTTTGAATTGTAGCAGTGAGGGAGTTAATTTAAGGTGAAGAGCTGTGTTTTTTTCCCTAGCTGTTCCTTTAAAGTGGAAACTCAACATGTTAAGAAAAAAAAAAAAGAAAGAAGCCTGTCTCTCGCTAACTGGGAGAAGCTCTTCTATGTGGGGCAGAGTTTTTGATTCGTGCCCCTGGGCTGTGACTCTGGATTCACACTTAGCCGCAGTCTCGTAGCCCTGCAGGCAGGACCGGCACGGCATCTCCTGAGTGGTACCCTCATTATAATCCTCCTGCAGATCGCCATGGCAACTGCCATCCTGGAGCATCCCTGTACCTTCCTAATAAGCTACCATGTGAAATGCAAATGCGGACAGGCTGAAAATTAGTCAAGGAGAATAGGCGATGAGGATGCAGATATGTGAAATATTCATGTGCGGAGAGGATGAGCGAGAGAGGGGAGAGGGAGGGAGGAGACAGCGTGAGTGTCACAACAAAAGGCTGCCCCTGACAGTCTCACCATCATTTTACATTATTGTATAAGGAGGGCCGGCAGCTGGAACACTCGCACTGCATGGACACTATATTTAGATGCTGTCACTGCGAGCCTTTAATTGGACACGCAAAAAAAGACCAGACAGAAAAATAATAATAATAATGTGTATTGAGATGGTCCTAAATTATATGTATTTTTGACCAATGGAAGCCTGACAAAGTTAAGAATGAAACGCTGACCAAACTTCACTGATTAAAATTATCAGCCACACTTGTATTGTTCTGGTTTTGGATATAATTATAATCAGCCATTTTTTTCTATTTATCAAAAGTGAAGGTTTTTACACTAATGTTCGCTTTATTTTTTCATAAATATTACAATCGTATATAAAGAATGATTACAATACAACATATATTACAGTGTAAAACTATCTAATATATTACATCTGTAACTATTGTATTTGAAACATTTGAGTTATTCAGTAGTGGTATTTCCATTCCTCACTATACTGTATTTCATTTTCTTTGCTAGATGTTTGCCCATTTCAGCATATAACCAAGAAATTAATTTATTCTTAAATGTATGCCATGTATTATTTGCCATGCTACAATGTATTTAGCATTACATCTTAGGATATGTACTGTGAGGCTAGTTTACTTATTGATTATGTGCTTGTGAAAACAAGGCATGCTGGGAATACAGCCCATCAGAACAGCTTGCAACTAACTGCACTGTATACATTATGTTGTTAATTATCTAAATACTGATAAAATACATCCCAATATGGCATGAAAATATTTAGATTTTTTTCTTTAATTGACTTTGTTATGCAGTCATGCAAGTCTTCTTTGACATATGGCTTGCTCATTAGAAAACTTGGCTCTTAAAGAATATTGTATATATATTGCATTGTGTACCCTAGTGCCTTATATATGTTTTAATATTGTTTTGAAGTAACCCCTGTATAGCGCTACCAAATATATGTTGGCATTACAAATAAAGATAATAATAATAATAATAATGAATAGGATAACATATACATAGTTTGATCAAGTGAGCTTCCACTACATAGGAAGAGAGGAGAAAGGGAACTACAAGACAGAGCAATCAGTTGTAAACAAAGACATAGAAACATATTGTGACAGCATATAATGTCCAATAGGTTCATACAAGCAGTCATTTACCTAGATGGTTTAAATAGGTTACTCTTATAAAGGGTTATCCAAACTAAGGTTCCTGCCAAATGTGGCTCCGTAAAACATATATGGCGTGCAATTCCAAACAAGGCAAGGATAATAATAGTGCAACAGAAGTGTTACAAAATGGAGCCCACCTACTGGCCTTATAGAGACTCTGTTTGCTGTAGTTATGCTGTCCTTTAATAATAAAAGTCTCACAAACCCTTATCTTTTATATTCTCCTTATGTATTTGTACCTGCCATGTCCACTGGAATGATTTTCTATTTCACTGCCACTCTTTTGTATAGCTGCTACAAATATCTCAATGTGATACCCTCCAATAATTCATATCATGACCCCTTGATGTTATAATCCACTTTATCAAGATTATGCCTCCCTGTTGAACTATATTTAGTACATTAATATAGCTGAAGTTCTCTTTGATATCCCCCCTCTAAGCTATATAAGCACTATATAAAAATGGAACCTTGTTTCTTTTGTATCATTTAGACGCATGCAAAAGGCCATACCTCCTCAGAGTAGTGGTCAGAGGGCAGCGGGGGGTAGTCGCACTGCTCTATCTTCTTACACAAAGAGTACAGGTTCATCTTGTCTCCATAGAACGGACTCTGCAGGGCGGCCATCTAACAGGAAACAAATACAACATATTATCATAATGCATGTAGCAGATCGTTTTTCTAAATCAACAATGAAGCCCAATTCTTTTCAATATTTTCTCAGTACTCTAGTTTTGCACGGATTTGAATAGAGTATATTCTTTAGTTCTCAACATACCAATACTATTAATCATGGCTCTCAACTGTTGCTGATCATCTGAGTGTTTGGTTACCTTTCAATGCTCACAAGGGATATGCAGAACACAGTGTGGTGACTTAAATTTCATTTATTCTACACATATTTCAGTAGAGTACATCTTAAGTGTAGATAAGTCTGTCAATAACCTATAAATGTGACGAATACAGGGCTTGGAAAATTAAACCACTCTCCATAAAATGTTACTTCAATATTGAGAACCTCTACTCGAAAATGTCTTAAATTTTGCTGCATTACTGTTTCAGTTATAAGATTTAATTATGTCTCTAGTCAGGGAAAAGCAAGAATTGCTGCATAGTAACTAAAAAATATTTCTTTTTACACTGTACTATAATAAAGAGTCTAATTTCTCAATCTTCCTATACTGTTTTATTCCCTTCCTCCCTTTCTTCAAAATCCTGCTTGTTTCCACCTCAAATCAGATCAACATTTGCAAGTTTGCAAATATCAGAATTAGAACATAATAATGCTACAAATTTCCATATGTGAGATGGTTGCTACTTTGGGCCTACAAGCAGGACAATCAATTTGTATTATATTGCAACTTAATTATAGATTAAAAAATATTTAAATAAATGGATAAATGTAAAACTATATTTGTAGTTTCACCTACTGTAGCATATTCGTATATGTAGATTAGGTTAGTGGTGGAAAACAGGAAGCCCCCAGGTACTTCCCATGCGACCCCCAGACACTTCCCATTCCACCCCCCATTCGTTGGAGCTGGAGAGCATGCCCTTTGTCAACATTACTCCATCTGATAATTCTCTCTTAAACTAGTAAACTAAAACAACTCCTTAAACGTCTCCTCATTATCTATACCTCTGTACCATATTAATGCTTTTCATATAGCGATTTAGTCATATTCCTTTGAGTAAAATGAAAGTTAACAATGTAAAGCTCTGCAAGGCCATATAAAAAGACTCTGAGTCTGCACGAGGCCCCTTAAGTGATATAAGTTGCCTGGCTATACAATTCATAATAAGGCTAAGAAATACTGATATCATAATCACATACAGAAAAAGAATGCAATAATATAATATATACTGCTGTACAGTGCTGGGTCAGACCCTCACAATAATATTAATGCAGGCGTTATTACACATGTTGAGACCTTTTTATGCTGTAATATGACTAACCATTTAAGGTTCCAATACTAGGGTCAGATCACACTGCTCTGGACACATTTAAATGCAGGTTTATGGAGGTCTACAGACTGTGACATTCCTTTCATGTAAAACTGTAGATACACAGCAATGCAATCACAATTAAACTGATTATCAGTCTGATGCACATATGTTATCTGGCAAAAGGAAAGCCCTCCCACTACTCGCCTCTAAAGGTTTGTCATGTTGGCTTCTGTCCCTTCTACACAACATGCATTGTGTCACTGTGTGTGTGTGTGTGGGGGGCTGGGGCAGTCAGCAAGACGTAAAACTCCATATAGCAAATTCTAATGGACACAACAATTCTGCCACCTTCCTATCGAAATCACACCTGAACTAAAAACTGCAATATGGAAATTCTCCATCTACTGCCCAAACAGTGACATTCTGAGGGAATGGATGTTTAAGGTTCCAGTCTCTCCTAGAACCACTGGGTACAAATTCCAGTAAAGGATTTATACATGCTAGAACCAACGTACACTGTACCAAGGACTACTTTACATTGCAGGCATAGCGGTGCTTACCTATCTTTTAGATCTGGGGACCGGCTGGTTACTTTCCAGTGCTCATGGAAGCCGTCTGGTTACCTTCCAGTGCCCACGGGGACACTTAGCAGAACAATACTACATGTGACACACTAAGTTTTCAATCAGTTTTGCATGGCTTTGGATAAAGTATATTCATTAGTACTCAACATACCACTGCCATTAACTGCATGGACCTGCAGTTGAGAACAACTGCCCTATATGATATCATGTGGGCAACAGGGTGACAGAAAATAGTTAGTTAGTGCAGCAAACGTGCAAAATACTTTTAGGGTTGTATACAAGTATAAAAGCTTAGAGTATTTGAAAATGTAATTTCTAATAATACAGGTGTAATGAAAATAACTACCAAAGCCCTGAACTCTAAAAAGAATCAATTATAAAAAATAAAAAAAATGAGAGCCTTTTTATATGTCAGGGCTATTGAGAATACGGCTTTGGGATATATTGGTAGTCATCTATAAAAGCTGCTTAATTACTATACCAGTGCAATACTGTGGTCAAGCGTAGAATGTGTATTATTTTCACCGTTGTGAGATTTATTAGCCTCTATATTATTCAATTTTCCCCATATTTAAATCCGCTGCGGAATTAGGTGAATTGTTCTTTAATTAATTAAATATTGCTATATGTGAGATGGCCTCTGCGGGTACAAAGTGAACCCTTATCCAGAGTCGAGAGACCTTGTCCTGAGATGCTCACACTTGTGTGTGCTAATGAGGCAGGTTTGGAAGGACAGTATGTGTGCGAGGTCCCCAGACTGCCCAAGTGAGAAATATATTGTTCTCGAGCGCTTTGGAAGCGGCAGGAGACGAACAGAACAAGAAAATGCACCTCATCCATCTCTATTGCTTCAGTATATGTTTAACATTTCTGCTGCCAAAGGTGGAGTGAATTATACAGACTTAAGTTCAAGGCAGTGAAAGATTGTTCATGAATGGCTAGAAAACCATGAATGACCTGCAATGTAATGATGTTTACATTTTCATTTAACTATAATAAGGTTCATGGAACAATCACACATTTTATGCCCCAGGCTGGGTGAACGACATCGTCCCTCTTAAAAACAATAGTATGAAAGTTGTATTAACATCACACAATCCTGAACTTTGATTTCTAATAACTATTGGGTAAGCAACTAGTGGCCAATTCAGTGTTTGCTTAGGGTTACAAAATTATTATTCGCCTTTGTTTTTGCCTTGTACGTAACCCCTGTGTATGATGGTGTATTACAAATAAATGTAACAACGCAAAAGTATGGAGTTCCCTGTGTTTTAGCTTAATGAAGAGAGGACAGCATGCAGTAAAATCCAAAGACAATGGGCCTGGGAGGTGGGAGTGATGATGGCTTTGTCAACAGTTAGAGATATGTGAGGAGTGGAAGCTGTAGTAGAGGGTAGATTAGGAGCTCAGTCTTTGACATGTTGCGTTTGAGCTGACCGGTGGATATCCAGGAGGCTATGTATGAGAGGCATTTGGCAACTTGTGCTAGAAGAGGAGAGGGTGGAAGATCTGGTGCTGAGAGGTAGATTTGAGTGTTGCCTGCATATAAATGATCCTTAACTCCAAAATATTGTATTAGGATACCAAGGGAGGATGTAAAGATGGAGAAGAGGAGAGGGCCTAGGACTGAACCTTGAGGTACAGCAACAGACATAGGGTGAGGCGAGGAATTGGCGTCAGAGAAGGAGACACTAAATGTTCCATCTTCTAGATATCTGAACTATTTAAAACAATCAAAGCCTTAAAAATGCTCTGAAGTTAAGGTGTAGAGGTTGTAATACTTGGGATTAACTTCAGAGTACATTGTGGCTTCCATCACATATCTATCTTGCCAAGTACTGTGGTCCATATTATTGGTGAAGTCAAACTTTAAAAAAAAGATAAAAATGTAAAAAAAAAAAACTTGGCTAAACCTGGAATTATAGGACACAACAAAACAAACAGCATATCTAACACAGGGAAAGAAGATGGTAAATTATTCTTCCCTTCCTCTACTGCAGGGATAGTCTACATTTGTGTTCATATTTGAATGCTAAATATTTAAATGTTATAGTTAAAAAACAAAACTTATTTCCTGCTTAGAATTCCAAGAAATACAGTTATTGCACTGCACTCTGGGAAACTGGACAGGGACCTGCAAATGAGTCCACAATGAGTTTTCACTTTTTAATCCAATACCACTTAATACATGGTTCCTTTTAGACATGTGCTTGATGTATAACACAGCTTTAACGCGTAGCATAGGATGGACAGGGAAAAAAGATGGAAGTAAGGATGGCAGGGGCAAGCATCCATTTCCTATACAGGGTGTAAATGGTAAGAATGTATAAGGGTCTCCAATCAGGCGTGATCTAATCTGCAGAACAGTTTTAAGGATAACGGTTTCTAGGAAACTATTAATGTGTTTTCAAGATAATAAAAAATTGTAATAAGATATTCACACCTGAAGATCAAAAAGGTGAGAACTAGAATTTGGGACTGAAATTAAGACCTTGGAAAGCAACTGGTTTCTGTACTTCTAATACACAATTGTTCTTAAATCCTTTTCACTATTAGCCAATGAGCAATAATATTGCTGTACGAATCATGGGGAAAAAAGCAGCTTTCATAACATTGAAATCATTTTTAATATATGACAGAAAATATGAGAGTGTGGCGTGTTCATCTAACAATATTCAAAATTCAAAGTCCATTTAATTCAATAAAACTGGCAGATTGCTTAACTGCTGTGAATAGTTGCCTCCCATCGCCTTTATATTGTAGGGTCAATTGCACCCAACTTTAGTGCCATTACATAAATATAAATGGTGCCCTTTATATGTTAATAGAGGAGGAATAGATTGCAAGTTAGACGTCCTTCAACACCCCTTCATGCAGTATAATTTGGCACCAAAAGCTTGTTATCCAATAAAGAGTATCATTTCTATTTCTGATGTTCATGGCTAATTCAATATAACCAAAAATAACATAGCACTTGAGCACGGATATAACAAAGAGAGGTATGGGGATGCAACTAATCTGGGAAAACAAACTCCACCTAATTTAAAGGACCAATCTGGTCAAACATTTTCTATATGGTCATTGAGAGAACGAAACTTCATAATGGGCAAAATGTTTTTGGAAGCTGTATAGAGCATTTACATGTTTATCTTTTATGATTAATTATTCTCCAACAGAGATACCTGTTACTTTATCCAGAAAGTGCATCCTTGTGAGTTATCATTGCACAGAGAGAAAGTTCTGTACAATCAAATTCTCATTAAGATCAGTAGCAACCAACTGATTCAAACACAGCATAGCTGCATATAAAATGTAAAATTTTTACTTTACATCCTAAAAACTCCTTGGAAACATTATTAAGATGCAAGATAGGGCCCCTCTTCTTTTTGCCGTGTATTTAATATTACATTTTTCTTTGTACTTAAACCCTGTGTTGCGCTATGGAATATGTTGGCATGTTACAAATCAAGAATAATAATAATAACAACATTTGACAGTTTTTATATAGTTCTTTAACATAATAACCTACACCAATTACTACAGTGATCCTTAAAATGCCTTTTTTTTTTTTTTTGGAGCAATGTTTCTTGACTTTGGTCTGGCAGGTCATTTTTAACAGAAAAATAAGACGACACTAAAGTTTCATCTAGTTTTCAATATAGTGCATTGTAACCAGATATGTTCATCAATAATTTAACTAAAAATGTCAAAAGTGTTGGACTCTCCTCATCCCATCCCCATCCTAGGACCAGCAGCTAAGATCCACCAATTTAGACTACTTCAAACAGAAAGTTTGAGGATGTTTTATTTTTTTAAATTACCTTGAATATTTATTTATTGTCTAATTTTAACTTGACTAGCACACTAGGAATAGTGTTCTGATGATATACCAACTCAATGTAGATTATGAGCTGCCAATATACAACCTCCATGCTGAGATCACACTGCCAGCACAGCTTGTAAATTTGGGGGTAATTCTACTCCGTGAATCTGCCAGAAAATCAACAGATGGAAATCTCTTCAGACCCAATCAGCTCAATACTGAAAACTTGAATTAAACCCCCTCCTAGACAAGAAAAGCCATTGGGATGATATCTTTAGACAGCGTAAATAATAATTTTCTCGTCATCTAAATTCTTATATGTTGTGAAATTAAAACAGGAGTAAAAGAAATTGAAAATGAGCCTTGAGAAAAAAAACAAGTCGGGCTACAGAATGTTCCACGTGTCTGGATCACAGAGAAGTAAATGATTAAATCTCCAGTCTTTCAGCTTCCTGGGAATACAAGAGGAACAGAAACTCAGAAATATAAAGATATGGCAAGGCAGTAATTGCTGCAATGGCACTGAACATATTCCCATAAAATCTTGTTATACATATTATTGCAGGTAGTAGATGAAGCTGTTCCTAATGCCGAAGTCATCGTGCCTTGTTGTAGGCGAATGCTGGGATGATTTGTTTGACGTTGGCCGTATCTATTGTGCTCTCTCCCCCATCTTCTCTAGTTTACTCTCTGACCTCCATGAATCCTTTTCTCTCCCCCCATCTTCTTCACCAGCATCTGCTCTCTCCCTCTCCTACTTCTCACGGACAGAAGAAGCAAGATTTTCATCCACTATCCCTCAGGTCTCATCTCTTACAGTCCTCTACATAGAGGTGTTATGTGACCATATACATCTTCTATTTTCTCTATTGAATACCGCGTCTCTTTTATTCTCCTCTACTGCAGACTTTTTTTTTACAAGACTGCAAGGTATAATTTTTTTTATAAATATGAAGTAATGATCCAGAATCAGTATTTTTCATGGATATGCATACAAATTAATAAATTAATATAATTGCATTCAGAAATTTACATGAAGGCAGTTCACTAACAGCCCATTAAATTCGAAGCCTGTAGCGGCATCGGCAAGCTTGCAAAGGCTGCGGGCTTTAAATTCGGCTGCGTTAGAGTGCTTAAATTCCACCATGCCGCGAGTTACGAGCCGGAGACAAACCATTTTTGCGCTGTTGGATGTGCGGCCGTAAACATGATCAATTAGTCAAACCCGTAGTTACGGGTTTAGACGAAGCCAATGGCAAATGAGATCGTCATCATTAAGTCACAGAAAAATGGAGGTTAGGTTTCAAGGCCTTACAGGTTTCAATCACAAGTTACGATCGGACCCGCATTCCAGAAATAATGCAATATGAATACATCAGTAAATAGGATATTCTAGTCCATGCAAGTTCCATTAAATGTATTAACACATTGATTGCCGAGATCGATATAACATGGAAATGAAACAGAAATAAATGTATTTTATATTGCAGATTTGTGAGCTTGAGAATGCTGTGCTATTAATTGTAATACCTAACATCACTTTCCCTTTCGTTATTAATACATTAATTTACAGTGCTACGGACAGGACTTTAACCCCCTTGCGGGTCCTGTCTAGTACCCGTTGCCTTTTTGGCTCCATTTGCGCATTACAGGGTTGAACGCCAGTGAATTTGTGGCAATTTAATTGCGAAATTGGAACGTAGCATTTACGGGCTTGAGAGAACAAAGGATTTGCGGACGTGCAGTTAAAATTTCCACCTCTCGTAGACTATTTTCGCACTTAAGCCACAAGTCGTTGGTGGCTTGCTTTATGGGGCTAATTTAATAGCCACAACGTTTGCCAGCCACGTTACGGGCTCCTGTTTTACACGTTCAGGGCATTTAATAGGGCTTTATCTAACAGAAAGCTTATTTACACATTCAAAGCTTCGGGTGAGATAGATCATACATTGCTTAATATACCTCTGGCCACTTCCTTCAGGACCTCCATTAATGATTCAGACTGAGGTCCTCCAATTGAACACCCATGCTCTACTATACTCCCGTACCATCCTCTATTGTACCAACCATTCCCTCCTCAACTGCACCTGGCCTTTAAGTCCCTCTTCCTTTCCCCTTTCAGTCT